>MKEJ01051214.1:0-12907 GCA_001753735.1 Embelia ribes | reverse complement strand
ATAAATAATTGCACAATTTAAGTTTGACTGTGCACATTTTTTTAGGAAACTTCAAAATATAATAATTTAATACTTGAATATAATAAAAATATCAAATTTATATTTTTGAATATAAAATAAACATAAATTTATCATTTTTGTTATATTAAAATATTAAAATATTATATTTTAAAACCTTAAAAAAAATGTGTACAACCAAACTGTGTAATTATTTATGGATGGAGTATTATTATCTTGATATCTTAACAACTTTTTCTTTATAGAGAAATTGTATAAATTTTTCATGTTTTAAAATATTACCTTTGTGCACATGCATTACACGTGTTTTATGTTTACTTAGCATTAACTTTCTTATTTGTTTAGAGTTTTTAATTACAATATTTAAATAATATTAATTTAAACCTGTTATGTATGTGACAAAAAAATTTGAAAATTTATTAGAATATTACTTAGTGTATTAAGAAATATAATGTAAGTAACACAAATATAAAAAATTCAAACATAGGGATAGTTTAAATGTATTTTTTAAACTTAAGAGTGTATTGTTTTATGCCTACCTAAAAAGTACTTTTCTATGATCAATATTAGAACTTATTGTTGATGCGTTTGGAAATAATTTTGTATGTATTCGGTAAAAATTTGGACGATATTTGATTTGTGCCATGAGTAGTAGAAAATATTATAAATGTATGAAAGAGAATACACATCTCTATTTGACAGTTGTTAAGTTTTCCCCCCTTTTCCTAATTAAAAGTGAAATTACATCTAAATAATTTGGACTCTTCCTCCTTAAAATGCATTTTTTAAATGAAAGAAAAAACAAAAATTACAAATGATACAAATTCTTAGGTGCTTAAAAAGGGACAATAAAGAATCCAGTTGCTACTAACAAAAATTTAAATACAAATCCAAATCATAAATCCTCAACTTAAAAAAATCATAAATCTATTTTCTTTGATGAGGATAAGCAAGCTAGTACAGATGCAATTTTTACCATCGTCTAAGGTGTGACTATATTATCGTCTCAACTCACGAGTCCCTAGTCCAACTCACCAATCATGTTACTATTAGGTTAGTTTGGTAATTTTAATTATAACTTCAAATCTTGTCTGAAAAATGAATTAGAAAGCTTTCTTACGGAGACAGACGAAAAAATAAAGTTTAATGTTGATTTCTGAATTATAAGAATCTTCACTGCAAAAAATAAAACTCAGAAAGCATTGAGAAAGATCTTTCGTATCTTTACTTTAATGACAACACTATCTTGATCTTTAAAAATTTATGGTGTTACATCCAATTGGTGTTGAAAATTATTCATTATCATAAATAATTCAAAACATTACTCATTTTTGTAAAAAGTTTTAGCGATTAATGCATTTTAGTAAAATACTACTTATCAACAGTATGATAATCTAAGGATAATCAAACTTAGTTTACCTGCAAATTTTATTTGTATAGATAAAATTTGAAGGATTTAATGGTTTGAACTTGTAAAAATATTTCTCCAAATATAAAAGAAAGGAACAAAAAGAATAGTTACTTGATCATTAAATAACAAAAATAAAACATGCAAATAGAAAAAAACACGTAATGTAAAAAAAATAAAATTACAATTGATTCAAATATGTTGGGCAACCGATTGTTGTGACAATCTATATGATATCAAATTAAAATAATTTTTTGCAACTCTTTATTTACTCATAACTGTAAATTTTTAATGCAGCTCATTTATTAGTATTATAAAAATAATATAATTTGATTGTTACAGATTCTAATTATTATATATTAGTTAGTAAGAGGGGTTAAAAAATTTAATTAATACAAAACATATCCGTCCATGAAGTATGTTAGTTTTACTATTTTAGGATTTGTACATGAACCATTCAACTTTTAAATTAGTGCAAGATATTGTTTACAATTTTGCCCTTAATTATTTTTTCTTTACCTTCCGAAGTTGTATTATTTGCGATTAAGTTGGGAAAATGTTGGAAGTGAAAATAGAGGAACCAAATACGGGGAATATACTTTTTATAGTAATGATAGATTATTATTATTATTATTATTATTATTATTATTATTATTATTATATAATACAATAATATAATAATAATAACTGAATGTATTCTGGTCATAGTAACGGATGATAATGAATTATCCCTTCAACTTCAATATGAAATTTAATTTTTTTTGTTAAATAATTAAGTTTTTATTTTTGATATGTGTTGATTTAAAATTTTTTCAGCAAATACAGTTGTGCCCTTCTTCGATTTAAGCTATTCTAATATGTAATTGTAATTTTTTTTAAGTTAAAAAAGATAGTTTTAAATTGTAAAAAGGAAAAAACTGTTTGGTGGAATTGATACATTTAGAATAGAAAATTAAATAGATATTGATTTAGTCCTTCAATTGGAACGGGGGCACGATAAAAGACAAGATAATAACGATAAAAGGCAAGATAATCTAGAGATATACAAGTTGCCCCCTCAATGATTGGAGTAAAGAATTAAAGATACACAAATTCAATAATTCACGTTTTTCAGTGGAAATGTAATTGTAATATCATCGTCAATAATTAAGTTTTCTACTTAACTAAAATATGAAAATTGAATAAATGCCCATTGTTCTTAAACATGAAATCTTGTTCCAGCTACTTTATATGTAGATTAACATGATAAAATTTCGGCTAATGGCTAGAACTCACTCTCATTAAGATATCGTCGACCACATATTCTATATGATAAATTAAAAAAAAAGAAGATATTTCTCTTGATACTATGCCAAGTGGTACTTTCATAAAGCGTCACATGTCACTTTTAAAAAAAATAAAAGAATTTAATTCTCTCCTATGCCTATATCTATCAATAATTGATTTACGTTTATTTCCATTAACTCACCATGTCAGTTACAAAAGGAAAAATATTTGTACATAAATGCAAAATGCAAATAAATCCATATCATATAAAATCATATATTATATATCATATCATATATCATATATAATAATATAAAAGAATAACCTCAGTTTTAGTTTTGTGTTAAGTGTAACTTCTAAAGAGTTGCCTTGTGTCATTCCTTGATTAATAAATTAAAAAATTCAATTAATAGAGAACAAATGAGTTATTGTTGCGGTTACAAAGTTTCAAAAAATTGAAATACTAGTAAGGTGCATATTAAAACTCATTAATAAGTCTTTTATTTATATTTTAAAACTTTTGACATTTCAAATCACTACACTATTTAGTAGTGTAGTGTGATATTCTTCTTCTTTGCTTTCATAGTTTAACTCTATCATATCCATCATATATTAAATACAATAAATTAAAAGTGAAATTTTCACATAATCACACTGAGTGACACTCCAATTGGATGACATTTAAAATTTATTTATAATAAATTAATGTTAAATTGACTTTTATTGAAAATTGAAAAATCCATTCATGAGCCATAAAGTTGGCGTTATAGGTAGAATAATTATAAAATCGATCATTTTCTAAAGTAATGGGCTATATGTAATTGAAGAGAATTAAATGCTCTTTAGTTCAATTGTGGATTTAGCAAAAACAATATAAGGATGATGGGTGTGCATGAGTATTAATTGCTCTTTGGTCCATTGTTATATATAACATAAAAACAAATTACATTGTTCATGACTAAAAAAAATTAAGTTGCTATAAATTATCGAGGAAATACTATATCAATCTTATTCAAGCTATAAGTACAATTAATTTTAAGAGAGTCTCAATACAGATTTGCACTAAGTATCATTATACATTGAGCGTTACCGGTCCTTTTGTAAAAAAATTAAATAATTCAATTTTCTGATAAAACAAACATTTAAAAGAATTGACTAGCAGTTACTCTTTATTGCCAACAATTATTATGTTTTGGAAAATATATGCATTATAAAATCCATAATAAACTCTTAAATTATCTTAAAGCTTTGTTGTTACAAAAATAATCATGCAATTTAATGAGATATTCATTCCAACCTTTTAACTTCCCAAATTCTCCAAATGTACAAATTCTCCATATAAACTCTGCAATATATATCTCTATGTATTTTTATCACCGAGATAAATTCTCCATATAAGCATTGCAAATCTATCACTTCATTCCTTATATTTGGATATTCAAACTTCATGTTCATGGTATTTTTCTCCTTGATCAAAATTATTATATATTTATATATGAATCGTTTTGTTTTTTAAATTTAATATTAATATTGTTTGAACAACAACATTACGTGTGTGTAAGATTATTCCAAAGGAATTTTTTGAGGATATTTCTATATTTATTATAAATTAAATACTTTTATAATATTTTACTACATATAACATTTGATTAATTCGTTGATTACTTTTTTAAAGTTGAATCAATACTTGGGTTGCCTTTTATTATGTCACACTTATCAATATTGTCATTAATTGTATTTTAAATTTTTTTGGTTGTTTATTTTGGGAGCGAAAGATATTGTTGTTCTAGAATTGTAAAATAGATAGAAATATGGTAGGATAAAAAAATTTTGATACGAAATTGTAATGTTGATATGAGAAAATACCTCAATTTTTTCATTATAGATTTTTTTGGTTCTTCTCTTATATGTTTTACATCAACATTAATGAGTTTTCATTTGAAATTATTTCCTTTTAAATTCAGTGATTTGGTATGTTTATCAACTTATTGTTTCTAAGTAATTATTTGTGTTATGATATTGTCTCAAGTTCTATTGCCTTGAGGTTTAAATTAAAATATTTTTATTGATTTATGATGATCACAAAGTCTATGTAAAACTAAATAAAATCAAGCTCTATAGTCGTGCTAATGGTTTAACAAGTATTGTATGAAGATTTCAATCTTAGAAAAGCTCAGAATATGCTCAATACATGCAAATGATATTCCTTGTACTCAAAACAGAGCAATAAGTCGACTTTTATGCCCATAAGTTAACTCATAAGTTAAAAAGACGGGAGTTCAAAGGTATTCAAGTAACAAAAGTTGAAAAGTGGACTTAACAGTCGACATATAAATGATATAAGTCGACACTTGATGTAACAATCGACACATATATATTACATAAGTTGACATATGTGAAACAAGATTGAAGCCAGTAATTCTGTCATTCTGGAGTGGCTAAATAAGTCGACATATACATGTTATAAGTTGACAATTGATGTAATAGTCGACATATACATGATATAAGTCGACTTATACATGATAGACAACATATTCTCAATGCTCCATCTTTTGTGGGTCTTATCGGGACAACAATCATCCTTTTGAGCAGTCATGTCTGATTCAAATTAGATAAATATCACCTCTAAAATCTCTTTCAATTAAGACGTAATCAAAAGAGAGATTGAGAAGCCAAAAAGTCAAGAGCAAAAGTTCATCTTTCTTAAAGCTCTTTTTTATACTCCATCTTGTAAAAAACTAGTATTTTTCAGATTGTGTAAGTTTAGTGAGTGGCTTTGATTTATCTTACATCTTGTTGTAATCCTTGAAAGTAAGTTAAAAACTTCTAAGTTTTGTTCTTGAGTGAGTTTTGGGTAATTTGAGAGGGACTGTGCTCGGGTTATGAGTACAAGCTCGAACTAAGAACTCGGGTAGCTTAAGGGATTAGGTAGCAAGTAGTACCCATCAAACTACTTGATTTCAGTCACAGTTAGAACCCGGAATACTAACCGGTTCTTTAGGGTGTAATATTGCATTCTAAAGGGAACTCAATGCATACAATTTTGAAGAGTAGACGTAGGGCCGATTTATTGTCGAGAAAAACTATTTCCAAACTACTATATATCGCGTTATTATATCTTCTTTCTCACTCTTTATTTTCAGTCTTTTCATTACTATTATCACTTACTCATTCATTATACTTTTTAGAACACATTTTCGAAAAAGAGGGAAAGATTTTTAACCCGGTAACTTTTATAAAAAATCAATTTACTCCCCTTTTTGGTTTTCTTTTTGGTTTAACAATTGGTATCAGAACGGGACTCAACAAAATCATTTTTGGTTTTAAAAAACTGTTGAGTTTTTATCTTTGGCAAACTTTATAAGCAATAATTTAGTTGAAGGCCATTCTACTACGAAACCTCCTTTTTTCAATGGCTCAAACTACATGTATTAGAAAACACGCGTGGAAATTTTTCTTACCGCATATGACATAGATAGTTTGAAAAGCATTACATATGGCTATACTTATCCTAAAAAAGAAGACGTATCGTCTAAAGAAAAAGTTTTAAAAGTGCTAAAAGATTTTGCTCTAGATGATGCCAAATTTTGTCAAACACATGTTAAAGTCATGAATGCATTGATATATACTATAGATACTACCGAGTATAACAAAATCTCATCATGCTCTAATGCCAAAGAAATTTGGGATAAGTTAGAAGTTACAAGTTAGGGGGACACGCATCAATATGCTTGTTCATGACTACAAATTTTTTCACATAAAAAATTCTTAAGTGTCTATTTTGAGCTTGGCGCGAGAAGGTGATGGCAATACTTGAAATAGTGACATCGAGAAGTTCACCCTCTATGAGTTGGTTGACTCTCTAATCACTCACAAGATGACAATAACCAAGAATGATGAGAAAGAGAAGAAGGATAAGAAAAACAAAGGGATTGCTCTCAAAAGTACTATCCTAGAAATCTCGGATAAGGAATCGAGTGACTATAAAGACATGGTACTTTTTGCTCGTCGATTCAACAAGTTTGTCAAATGGAACAAGAAAGGCGGAAGGAAATTCCATCGGAAAGACTGCTTAAAAGGAGAATCTTTCAAGCCTAAAGATTCCTCCAAAGGTGAGTCTTCTAAGTCAAATAAACTAACTTATTTTAAATGTTGCAAAACAGGGCATATGAAGGCGGAGTGTCCTCTACTTAAGAAGGAATGAAAGGACAAGAAGAAAAAGAAGAAGGAAATGCTTGTAGTATGGGGGATAGACTTGAATAGTTCATCTTCCAATGAAGAAGACGAGATCACAAACTTGTGTCTCATAACCATTGATGATGAACCCAAAAATGTTTACACTTCATCTCAAGAATCGTTTTCTCATGATGAATTACAAAATGCCTTGATGAACTATTAAGTGAATTTGAAAAAATATGCTTTAAGAATAAGGTTTTTAAAAAACTAGTTTCATCTTTTGACAAGGAATTAGATTTTCTTAAAAATGAAAATGATTTTTACAAAAGAAGAATGGAGAGTTAACTTAAAATTTTTTTGCACTGTAGAAAGATAAACTTTCATTTTAATCAATTCTCTCTCTAAAAGGTAACAGTGCCAATATGGAATTTGTTCATTATTGATTTCTGATTTCTCACTTTTTGTTCCCTATCACGTCTTTACTTTGATAACTATGTATATATATGGATAGATACAAGCAATCATCGTTGCATGTATTTTCACTGTTAAATCTATTTTATTTTAGATTTATTTTATTTCTTTAGAGATATTTTTTGATTTTGCACATAATTCAATAATACATAAACTATTTGAATGATGTTGAATAATTTCAGAAAATAATGTGCCTGTGCATGTATTGTTGCTTTTATAATAATAATAATAATAATAATAATAATAATAATAATAATAATAATAATAATAATAATATAAAAGTAGAGCCTCCATGTTAATTTTATAACAAGTGTCCACCCTATTTGAATAATAGTGTGCATTTATATAAAATGAAATGAAAATAAAAGATAATAGAATTATAGCCACATGAATTTTTGGAGGAATGAAACGGTTGGATCACCCTTATGAATTTATTATGAAATGAATGACAATTAGAATATGAAATTAATGAAAAATAAAACTAATAAAACTACATGAATTTGTGGATGAATGAAATTGTTGTATCTATGAAATTAATGATAATTAAAAACTTACATGGTGTCATGTTCTTAATTGATAAAATAAAAAGTATGTGGATATTTTCTTTTTTGGAATTTTGTATACTCCACAATTCTTGGTATATATTATATACCATGATGTATATAAACGAGAAATTTTACTTTCCATGTGCTTGTACAATTCTCGAAAAAGAAGTCATTGTAGAAAGATAAAACTTTCATTTTAATCGATTCTCTCTTTAAAAGGTAACAACTAACAACTCCAATATGGAATTTGTTCTCTGTTGATTTATAATTTCTCATTTTTTGTTCTCTATCACGTCTTTACTTTGATAACTATGCGTATATGTGGATAGATACAAGCAATCATTATTGTATGCATTTTCACTTCTAAATCTATTTTTTGTAGATTTCTTTTATTTATTTAGAGATACTTTATGATTCTGCAACAACTCAATAGTACCTATACTATTTGAATGATGTTGAACAATTTCAAAAAATAGTGTGTGCACATGTGAGTTGTTGATTTTTTTATTTATAAAATAATATAAAAGTAAAGCCTCCATGTTAATTTTATGACAAGTGTCCACCCTCTTTAAATAATATGTATGCATTTATATTAAACAAAATAAAAATAAAGGATAATAAAATTATAGTTACATGATTTTGTGAAGGAATGAAATGGTTAGATCACCATTAAGGAATTTATTTTGAATTTAATGAAAATTATAATATGAAATTAATGGAAAATAAAATTAATGAGACTACATGAATTTGTAGAGGAATGCAACGACTGAATCGTCATTATTGAATTTATTATGAAATTAATGATAATTAAAAACTTATAAGGTGCCATGTGTTTAATTGAGAAAATGAAAAGTACGTGCATATTTGGTCTTTTGGGTTTTGAACATTCCACCATTCTTGGTATATATTATGTACTATGATGTATATAAACGAAAAATTTTACTCTTTATGTACTTATACAATTCTCGAAAAAGAAGTCATCATAGAAAGATAAAACTTTCATTTTAAACGAATCTCTCTCAAAGGTAATGTTTATATAGCTCCAATATGAAATTTATTCATTGTTAATTTTTAATTTCTCATTTTTTGTTCTTTGTCACGTATTTACTTTGATAACTATGCATGTATATAGATAGATACAAGCAATCATTATTGCATGCATTTTCCATTCTAAATCTATTTTTGTAGATTTCTTTTATTTATTCAGATATACTTTATGATTCTGCACACAATTCAATTTCACATATATTATTTGAATGATGTTGAACAATTTCATATAATAGTGTATGTGTGTATTGTTGCCTTTTTTTTTTACTTAGTTATCATATCTCATTATTAATTCCTCAAAAATATAATTTTTGAAAGAGAGAGACATGTTAAAAAATATATTATTTTATATAAAATATGATTTTTTTCACTTTTTCATTTATGATAATTGATTATTTAAAAGTGGAGTATCTACAACGGATGACTACAAATACGCTTCAATTAAAGAGAATAACTTTTATAATTACATCTCTCTTTACAATAGTTAACTATTTTTTATTTAGAATTATTTTTATTTTCTACTTTGTAGACTACCATATATAAAGATATACATTTGACGAGTTACGATGAGAATAATTTTTTACATAACAAATGATAAAAGATAAAAAAAAAAAATTGAGTTGATTTTGACAAAAAAAAAAAAAAAATGTAGACAAATTTGTAATTGCACTCGCATGAAATTTAGTTGTGGTTTTATAACTTCTATTGAGTAGTTTAATAAAATCTCTTTATATCCAATATAACATATGAATATTTAGTTGTGTGAATGAAGACATGGATACAAGGGTTATTTTTGTATGTATTTCATATCACATACATAAATCTATATATATCAACGTGCCACACACAAGATTACACACTAATATATTGTAAATATGACCATATATATTACAAATATTTTGATAATAAAAGAAAATATTATGTTCGTTCCCTTTTCCTTTTATGGGGTATATGCATGCTTGCCTTGCAAGAATTGGGTAACCTTTGAAATCCAATCATCCAAGCTTTTACAAAGTAAAATGAAGAGTGTATTTGAATGATCATTCAAAAGAGAAAAGAATAAATGACTTATTGCTAGCTTCACCTCTCAATTATGTTAGGATAAAGCACTTTTATGCTGACAAAGTCAAAAGAAGATCCCAAAAATTAGATAACTAATATCCCATATGCATACTTCCTTTAAACCAATTACTAAAAAGGAAAATTAATTTAGATAATAAGAGCGATAAATTTTGAAATTACCGTCGTCTACACGTCCAAAGTTCATCTTTGCAGATTTCTAAAAAAAGTTACTTTTGGCACTAATATTTTGGTGCATTATTTACTGCACTCCTTTATTACTATTTGCACTGAAAATGGTCAAAATTAAACTATCAGATGCAAAGGTAAGTATCGTAAAGCATGTTAAATGTAACATTTTTTTTAGACTTGTATAACTCCACACAAGCACTAGTTTCACGTGTCTCGGCTGAATCCCAACGTCACTCCTAGTGCCCAAAGAGGGCTCTGGGTTCATTTCGTTACAAAATTTAAGCAAACAAGTCAGTTTTTTTTTCTAAAGAAAGATGAATGTATTCAGCTTAAAATTTTTAGCTTATTTAGATCAAAATAACAGATAAATTCAACTTAAAAGCAGAACAACCAAATACTGTCCAATTTTAAATAAAAAAATTGATAAATTAAAACTTATAAACCACAACCAAACAGGCCCTTAATTGCGTACTTGCATATCGATAGCCCTTTTATACGTACATTCATTTTTGCACTAATTTACTAGTCCTTGGGCTGTCCACAAGCTCCTTATGAGCAAGTGTTGATTAATTCACTTTTAATTTAGGTACTGGTGCCATTAATCGTGCAATTCATAGATACGTACGCGCTTATTTGACAAGCTGCATACTCGATTAATGTCGACTCTATGCAAACAAGTTCAAGTTCCCTCTTAGCATTAATAATTAAAGAATAATTACATATATGCTTGTATAGTATATATATATATATATATATATGAACAGATCAGTGCACATAATTTTCATATTGTAGGGTCTGGAAGGATTACACATACTCAATATTATTCCTGTTTCCAGATTTCCAGAGAGATTGTCTCCAACGAGACGGATCCGTGATTCACAAATCGTAATAGAGATATGTTTGATCATAACTTATAGAAATTCAAAATAAAGTTTTAAAAATCACATATATCAATTTCAAGAAATACTGAACATGAAACAACTATAATAATCAGATGCCGTATAAATATCAAACAATCTTCCTAATGTATGCTTATATAGTACGTGCACGTGTACGTGCGCGTGCGTGTATATTGATAGTTAGATTATGTATTTTTTGGTTTTCTTCTAATTGCTTACTGCAGCTTGTGCAAGTTGCGTAATCACCTAGCGAAACACTGACATGAAAGCTCAATTTAAGAGCCTTTAATTTGTGTCAGAATAGCACACAATTTAAAGAAAAAGAGCAAAGAAACAAAGATAAAAAGGAAAAGAGAATTAAATTGCCAAGTGGCCATGCCCCATCTACACCATTTGTGTTCTTAAAGCTTTATTTTCTATTGTCCAATTAGTGGGACATAATTTAATTCACATAAGATAATTCTCTATTAATTGAATATTAGATAACAGATAAAGTACGTGACGATAATTAAGAATATAATTAGACTACGTAACAACGCATATTCATGTGACCTTAGTACAAAAAGTTGAACTATATATGCATGTAGCTTTCAGAAGACAAGTTACTTTTGCTTTAGTTAAGTGGCGGGACACTTGGATAAATTAACCCCTTTCTATGAGCTAAGAGCAGCTTTTTCTTTCTATTTTCAACCATAAATATAAATCTCGACGCATGCGTTAGAAAGCCTTGTGAGATTGAAATAGGTCTAGGCTTTGCTTTTTTAGCCGAAAGTGAGACAAGCTCAAGCAATTTGATATTGTTAAGATACATGTGTCTAATTTAAGATATTGTAATCATCAAGTGTGATCGTGATTGATAACATAGTTATTAGCTCATTTGTAGCGGTGATTTACTTCCTTTTTATTGTATTTGTATCTTGCCTATATAAAGGCACCATTGTAATTTATTCTATACATCAATACATATACATTACAACTTTCGCTCTTTTCCTTCTACATGGTATCAGAGTCACAACAATTTTGTTACCACTAAAATTCAATCCTCATCATAATCCCCCGTTGTTTCAACAATATCTGCAGCATATTAAAATTAATAGAGAAAACTTTTTCAACAAGTTGTGCTTCACCACCAGTCATGACCATCGTCGTGACCGTGCAATCGCTACAAATCTAACATCACCACCTTCGGTTACTACACTAGTCTACCACTACCGCCTCTCTTCATCAACTCGCCACAGCCACCACCGCTAGCAGCATCTCGCCTCATCGTAGCTTCCATCAACCATTCTCACCCTCACAAGCTCCTCACCAGCAGCCACGATCATTGTCACGGCACCACGACAGCCTCACCCCAGCCGAGCCAGATCACTACTACCAAGCCGGCTGGCCTCCGGGGCCTCCGACCACAAACCTCATCTGCGGAAGCCTTACTCAGCACCTACCCACCATCATCGGTTCTCCTTACCAGTGCTGCGACCTCTGTGTTACAATGCTCAGCGTTGCCTCCTCTACAATCGAACTCAGCACCAACATCGCCTCGTCTGATCGGCGTCGCCTTCCTTCTTTGATCACTACCACGCTACTACTTTGTCCCCACCATCGCTGCCCCTATCAATTGCCGCCACCACCGTTGTTTTGATCTCCATCACCTCTCAGAGTCTAAAGCCCTACAGTGAAGCTTGTAAGTTGTGGGTGAAATCTGCCATCTTCACACAATTTCTCCTTATATTTGTGTAAAATTACAAACTTGGTCCTTCTTTATTTCGAGTATTCCCATACTATTCCATAACTTCAAAATACAAAAAATTGCAATCTGGTGCATACTA
>MKEJ01051209.1:0-14092 GCA_001753735.1 Embelia ribes | reverse complement strand
TTGGCTTGCTATTATTAACCAAGAAGAGGCTTTGGCTCGGGAGCTTTACCCTAATTTTTGCCCACCTCTATCAGCTAGTGGTGACAGTAGTTCTTTTGTGTTAAATGATTGTAGCGAGTTTGATGTGGAAGGGGTTGAAGATGTAAGTAACTTTGTTGATACAAGGGAGCAGAAACCGAGTGGCATCGATTTGTTGAACCCAGGCTTTTCTAGGAAGAGGAAGCCAGCTAATGAGCTGAACGCTATCATTGATCATAAGATGAATACGTGTGAGTACCTTCAATGCCCTCGCAGTGAGCTTTGTCGTGGCTTTAGTGACGGGTCCTCAAGAGACAATCATCAATTGATTTGTTCCTACAAGGCCAACTCTTCAGAGTTTCGGTTTTTGAATTTCTCCAGTAAGTAAGCAAAACAAATTGTTTTCCCTTTTTATCAGCCAAAGCAAGTTGTTCCATCTGTTAATATGATGCAATCTTTTTGATATGACAGGATTGGGAGTTGCCGGAGATGGCCAAAAAATGATTGGCGATTTTATGTCATTTTATGATGCTCATATTCAAAAACACTTCAGTTCGGTTAGCCAATCAGTCGCCAAAGATCCACCGTTCAATCACGATCAAGGGCTTGTGATAGGTTCTAACTTTTTTGAACCAGTGAATATGTCCACAAACCACTCAATACTTCCACAACAAGATGATCATTTCAATCAGTACAAGAACTTAAACTCTTCGTTCGAGGTTAACCCAAACGACAATTTCAAGTTGCTGTTTGGATCTCCGTGTAATATTTCTGCGATGGGTTACGCAGATGGTTTACAAGCAATGGATGAAACCACTCTCTCAAAGCCATATGTTCCGATATGGTATTAGTAAATGTCTGGATATATTTGAAAGTAGTAGTTATTTTTGTGGTGCTTAATTTCATTTATCAGCATGTGATAGTATATTTTTTCTACAATTTGAAATGAAAACCATAAGCATCTTGAAAATAAGTAGTGCCATAACTACATTTTAGGTGGATGAAGATATGAAGAGTTGTGGTCAGCTGTAGCCAAGTAATTCTTCTTGGTCTCAAATTGTTATAGGGTTTGTAAGGGGTAAGTAGTCTTACTGTTACAATATACGATTGGTTGTGTCCGTGACCAAACCCTACTGGTGAAAATGTTAAAAAGATTAATAGATTATATATGAATAAGTTTTAGTCTGATCTTTTATTTCGTGACTTAGGCATCTGTTAATGCTGTTGCTTCATTCATTTGTCTGGTTTTTATGATTTTCATTCATACTTTGTTTAGAAAGCAGGATGGTGGCTGGTGGGTTTGTGGATATTCTGGTTTACCTCTTATCTTATATATGTCATTAATACAAGGAGTCTCGATTTTGCGCTCTAAGTTGGCAGACACCTATGCAATCTTAAATAATAAAATAAAAAATTGTATATTAATAAGATAATAAAAATATTAAATACATTTTTATCTAATCAATATAGTAATTTACAATGCTATGCTACTTACTTTTTTACCATTTAATTTATTAAAAAATTAATGAAATACATTCAAGTAACATAAAAGTTTATTTAAATTTTATTTTCTATATCTCGAATATTGACTCGATGAGTATACAATGTAATTCCATATTATATTTTTCAAAAGTTACCATCAAAATGATGATGTTGAATTGGAATGTCAAATGGTTCACTTTTGCATGGTACAAATCTCTCCTCTATATATTTTCATAAATATGTAATTTTTGCTTCTTTGACACTCTTTGACAATAATATTTTTTTAATTTTTAGCTTTTGACAATAATATATAAATTACTTTATATATCTTTACGTATGCAAATATTATATGATTTCATATAATTGTTAGATTACAATTCAAATTAAAATTTGTTTTATAGTATTAAAATTTTATTTTCTAATAATTCTAGTTTAATAAATATGCACGAGAATTGAAATATTAGTATATATCTATATTTTTATTAAAAACATATCAATTAAATTTTTTCCTATAATTTTATTTCTCTGATATTTAAAATTTTATGATATTTTATATTTTTCATATTGTGTTTTCAATATTACTATATATCTATATATTTTTTAATCATAAGCACATCAATTTTTTTTCCAAGCTTTTAATTTCCATGACATGTGGACAATCTAATTGATTGACGTGTGGACAATCTTAATTAATATGCTAAAAATTAAATTAAAATTTTAATTTATTAATAAAATATAAAAAAAAAAACACATTGTAATCAACTTCCAGTATTATTACAAATTAAATGTCTCGTTGAGTTTCTTCTTTCACTATTATTACAAATTAAATTTAAGATGGTATATTTTCTCTCTTTTAGGTAACTGTTATTTATCATACAAAACTTAGAAAAGAAATAAATGTGGCATTAAGTTTCCACTTTCATGGAATATGATTTAAAGATGGATTAATTCTGCATTTTATCATCAAACTTATGCATACACAAAGTATCTCTTGATTTATTCTTAAAATTTTATAAATTCATACGCATTATCTGCTTTATAATTATTATTATATTTACATCTCCAGAATTTCTTATAATTCTCATAAAGCATTTCACTCTTAATTATCTATTTTTTATGTAATATTTGTTACAGGAAATAAAATTTAAGATGTAGACACTCTTCATAATTAATATGCTAAAAATTAAATTAAAATTTTAATTTATTATTAAAAATAAATTATAAGGAAAGCCTCAAAACCATATTATGCCAAGTGTCCACCCTAATTGATTGACATGTAAACAATCTTCATTAATATACAAAAAATTAAATCAAAATTTTAATTTATTATTGAAATAAAAAAAAATCACGCCTTTAGTCAACTTCGAGATTATTGCAAGTAAAATGTTGCATTAAGTTTCCTCTTTAAATATTATTGCAAATTAAATTTGAGATAATATATTTTCTCTCTTTGGTAACAGATATTTATCATACAAAAGTTACAAAACAAATAAATAGGGCATTAAATTTCCACTTTCATAGAATATGATTTAAAGATGGACCAATTCTTCATTTTAACGTCAAACTCTTACATACAAATTATCCCTTGGTTTCTTTTTAAAATTTTCTAAATTCATATGCATTATCCGCTTTCTAATTATTATTATGTATATATCTACAAAATTTCTTATAATTTTCATGAAACACTTCAATCTTAATTATTTATTTTGTATGTAATATTTTTTTGCAAGAAATAAAATTTGAAATGTGAACACTCTTCATAATTGATATGCTAAAATTTAATTTTAATTTTAATTTATTAGTAAAATGAAAAAAATTCACATCTTTTAATCAACTTCCAGCATTGTTGCAAATTAAATTTTAGATGGTTGTAATGGTTATTTATCATACAAAATTTACAAAACAAATAAATGTGACATTATGTTTCCTTTTTTATGGAATAATATTTAAAGATGAACTAATTCTTCATTTTAACGTCAAACTTTTACATACACAAATTATCTCTCGATTTTTTTTTCTACATTCTCTTAATTGGTTTTTAAAAATTTCTAAATTCATATCCATTATCTTTGTTTTAATTATTAGTATGTTTATGTCTCCATATTTTCTTATAATTTTCTTAAAACACTTTAACCTTAATTATTTATTTTTTATGTAATATTTATTGCAGGAAATGAAAGGTATTAAGATGTTAGTGATCACTTTTATGGTATTCCAATCACGGTCCTTTATTTTGCCCGAAAAAATTATCAGAATTTAGAGATAATAAAACTATAACCACAAATGTATGATGTCATCAATATACTTTTAGAATTTTACTATTCTTCTTTTCATAGTTTGTGAACTTGAAAATATTATATATCTTCTATTGGGGATTTATGTAATATGTATATATGTTGCCACTTTATTCATTTGTTATTGGTCTTTAGCGTGCCCACGCGCGCGTGCACACACACATATATATTAGTAACTTCATGGCAAAAATTTAAATATCGGCGATGCCTTTTAAGTTAACTATTTTCATGTGTTTATAGTGATTTTCGTAAATTTGTAAGGGAAGAGATTACAGGCTATCAAAGTGATTTTAAAAGTATACACACAATTATACAATTGTGTAAAGTTTGCGTAGCCGATGAGAATCATATGCACGGTAACAAATCGATAATTAAGAACAAGCATACAGATAAAGAAATAATTATGTACACCTCTTTCTATATTAAGATGTTTATTATCTAATGATAATCATATATACTTGCTAATTACAGATAAAATTCATTGAGATATTTCATTTTTTCCATAATTTCTTATTATGTAATTAATTTATGGTATTATTTGCGTTAGATAAATAATATATAACATGATTTTCTGATATATATTATAATTTTTGGTTTATCTTATATAAATAAAATCACGGTACAAAGTGAAAAAAAAAAATCATCCATTAATATACTGATAAAATATGAGAATTTTATTATTATTATTATTATTTTGGAATGAAGTATACAATTGCTTAATGTTTATAAAATATAAACAATTTATTTGATATAATATCATATAAAATAATTTAAAAACAGAATCTTCATGTTAATTTTGCGTCAAGTGGCGCTGCTCTAACTTGGTGACACCTATACAACCTTAAATAATAGGATAAAAAGTTGTAATATTAATAAGGTAATAAAAAAATTAAATGTAATTTTATCTAATCAATATATTAATTTAAAATGTGATGTTAGTTACTTTTTTGCCACAATTTATTAAAAAATTAATGAGATACATTCAAGTGACATAAAAACCCATTAAAATTTTTATTTTACAAATCTTGAATAGTGACTCAATGAGCATTCAATGTAATTCCATATTGTTTTTCTCAAAAGCTACCATCATCATTTATTTTTGAATTGGAGTATCAAATAGTTCAATTTTGCTCTCTATATATTTTCAAAAACAAGTAATTTTTGCTTCACTGACACTATTTGGATTTTTTTTTTATTTTTAGCTTTTGATTTTTCTTAAATGATAATAAGATAATTTATATATCTTTACATATGAAAATATTATATGATTTCATATAATTGTTAAATTACAATTCAGTTTTAAAATTTGTTTTATCATATTAAATTTTTTTTTCTAATAATTCTCGCATAATAAATATGCATGAGAATGAGAATATTAGTATATATTTATAATTTTATCAAAAGCATATCAATTACATTTTCCCCATAATTTTATTTCTTTGATATTTAGAATTTTATGATATTTTTTATTCTTTTCATAATGTGTTTTGAATGTTATTATATATCTATATATTTTTCAATCATAAGCACATCAATTAATTTTTTTCCCATGCTTTTAATTTTTATGACATTTAGAAGTTTATGTTATTTGGCATTTATTTATATTATATTATCTTTTGAATTTTATATTTAGATTCAAAATACATTGGGTATATTGAAAGTCATATATGATAATCTCATTGCTATGAAATTTATGATATTTTAATTTTGGTTTTAATTTAAAATCTTTGTATTCATTATTATACATGTTATTTTTTACATAATTCAAATTTGTCTAATAATATTTTAATGCTCGTCTCATTTTTCACTTTTGAGGAATTACTTTAATAAGATAGGATGATAATATGTTTCTATAATTATTAATATAAGCAAATAAATTTTAATTTTACTTCTTATCTGTAGTTTTACTTCTTTTAAATTTTAGGAGGTTAATATAACTTTGTTGTACCATAGTGTTTTGAATTTTTTTTTTTTTTGTTTTGGTGTGAATCACACCATAGTGTGAGTATATATATGTATGTTGTATGGGTTAATAAACACACCAAAATCAGTAGTAAAAGTGAGGGAAAAAAAGTGAGAGTTGTGAGTTAGAAAATTATAGTAATTTTCTTGTATTCTTTGAGTGATTTTTGAAATGAAACTTTAGCTCATCTCCGTAGACATAGGCACAGTTGGCCGAACCATGTTAAACATTAGTATCGTTTATTTTTGTCAGTACTATTTTTGCACTCCCAACAGCATAGAAATATTATAGTAAATGAGTAATAACTGAGATTTTGTAATTTATAAATTTTGATGAAAATATTCTTTAAGGAAAACGAAAAAGAAATAAACATCAGTTCAAGTAAGATGTTGCTCTGTCACTTTAATCTCAATGATTTTAATTATACTTCATAGAAATCATTCACCAAAAATAAGTTCAAAGAAAGGGAATAAATTAAAATCTTCCAATATGAGCCGCTAATGAGACCTATAAATTCATAGAAATTTCGATATATTTGGAAATCCAAAGTCAAAATTTGCGAAAGAATATGTGTTCACCTTGTGGCTCCCTTTGTCAATAAAATACACACATACAAAAGTATAAATTGGCATTTTTGTGGCAAGTATTGCTTTTCACAAATCTAACTTGTAAAGTAAACTAAATACTAATAAAATATTTCTTAGAAAACCAACGGTATACCAAAGTACGACAAAAAATAAAGATAAATTTATGAGGAACAAAAAAAATCTAGATGACCACACTAGTTTCATACAAAATTAAGTAGTTTTATTTCACTTATAAGTTTTTTCAATTTTGAATATACCTGTGGAAAGGGAAGTGATGACAAAAGATCAATCCAAAGCCCTCGTCGAAGGTACCTATGTGCTATCTTCCTGGGATCTATGACAAGCTCTCCTCTTCCGATTACCCGAGACGAAGGTGCCACGTAAGCAGTTCGAAACTGGACTAATATGTTCACCACATAGAACAAATCTGAGACCGATCGAAGGGCTGTAAGATTGACTTGTAGCTGAGATGTCCCACTCTCAATGCACAAATTTTGGTTCGTTGTTGGCAAGAATAAGAAGAGAGGGTCGATGAATACCGAGAATATCCCTGCCAAGAAGAGAATCTCGTTCCATCTACGAGCCACTTGCCCACGAGGATCAAGTATGGATCTTCTCCCTCCTTCGTAGTCCTCGGAGAATACTCTGGTTAATACTTCAGCTTGAAAGCACCCTCCGTCTTTTGGTCTCTTCTCTGTGTCTCTAATTGTATTATCTTGTTGGCGTTCTTTGTGAATTTCTGTTTCATTGTCATCTATATCCTTTATCCTGAAAATACAGTACACAAATACGAAAGAGAGACTTTAGTATAATTGTCATTTGTTTCGAACTTGAAACTGGAAAGAAAAAGGTACAGGAACAGACCTCATTGATCGTGATTTTCCACATGTCGTTACGGTTTTGAGGAGCTCCATTGTAGGATCAAGTTCCGGGAAACTGTAGAATTTACTGAAGGAGAAGACGGACTAATGTACAAGTGATTCCAAAAACAATTTAGATCAATATCGGGGAAACATTATTCTAAAATTCTCTTCCGTGCTGCACCAAATGATCCTGTTGAGCTTACATAATCTAATTACCCACTCCTACGGGTATAGATTTTTCAACGCATAAATTTAATCATGTTCGGTGAAGGTATAACCCTGGAGTTAATATTTAAACTCTATGACAGCACGCTATGTTTCCAGGCATTTTGTTATAAACTCCACGCATATATATATATATAAATANNCTACGATATTTATTTATTGGTTAGTAATGTTGGCAAGTTGTCAACTGCATTGCTTTACCCCACAAAAAAAAAAAAAAAGATTGTCAACTGCAATTAAGTAAAATAAGAAAATAGAAAAATAAGCAGACACAACTTTTCTTATGAAAGTATTATAAAGTTAAGATTCTAGAAATTAACTCAGTTCATATCCTGGTAATCAGAAAGGGTAACGAAGCCCCGAGCTTTTCAAGAGAAGAACAAGTAAAAGGAAATAGACTCACAAAATCCTTCATGGCTTTCCGGGCTTCAAGATCCATAAGGTCTGTCTGATATTTTGCTCCATTTTTCATGTTGGTGTGGACTCTTTTTTTTCGAAAAGTTATAACTTAAATTATTATATTGCGGAGTTTTTCAGGATTGAAGATGAGAGTGAGATCGAAAGCCGGGGAGCAGTCGAAAGCAAGATCAAGGATAATTGTGAGAAGACCGGTAATTGCTTTAACACTATACTTCCTTCGAGGGTTTTCCCCGAGGATTACGGGAGAGTGAAAAGAACAATACTGGATCCTAGAGGACAACTAGCACAAAAATGGAACTACGTATTCTTCATTTCAGGGCTAGTTTCTCTCTTTGTCGACCCACTGTTCTTATTCTTGCCAAGTTCCGAGTCAAACTTATGCTTTAAATCCTCTATGCTAGTTCAAGTAGTACTAACGGTTCTGAGAACGGTGTCCGATGTTTTTTACTTGATTAATATTTTTGTCAAGTTTCGAACCGCTTATGTGGCACCTTCATCTCGAGTGCTCGGGAGAGGAGAGCTTGTCATAGACCCTTGGGAGATTGCATTAAGGTACGTTGCTAAGGACTTTTGGCGGGACTTTCTGGCTGCAATATCTGTGCCACAGGTATGCCACTTTAGACGAATCTCCTAAAGTTTTTTTTTTTTTTGAAAGGTTAAATCTCCTAAAAGTTACTAACCTAAGTTCGTAAACTTCTTTTCTTGATTCACTAACTTGACAATGGTCATTATTTCCCAGGTTCTAGTTTGGGCAATTATACCTAATTTAGATGATTCGGTGACCACTGACTCGCATATTGTATTGAGATTCAGTATCATGGTTCAATATTTTCTGAGATTTAGTATCATTTATCCACTCTCTTCCCGGATTGTAAATGCCACTGGGGTCATGACCACCGAAACAGCCTTGGTCGGGACAGCTTATAATATGATGCTCTACTTGTTGGCGAGCCACGTAAGTGAAAAGTTACTTAATCATAGAACTTAAATTTTTATTTTTATTTTATTTTTTCTCATTTTCTAAGGCAAGTTTTGGTTTTCTTCTCTATGTTCTGGAAAGACTTCCGGAGCCTGTTTTTACATTTTAACTGTGGAACGACAAGAACTGTGCTGGAGAAGTGTGTGCGAGAGCGAAAATCTTTGCAACTATCAATTTTTCGATTGCAAAAGGATTGATAATCCTCAAAGGGATGCCTGGTTTGGAACGACCAATATCACAACTCTTTGTAATCCTAATAATAACTATTACCTATGGGGAATCTACACATTTCCCATGTCAAATGCCCTTACATCATCGTCGTTCTTGCATCAGTACTTCTACTGTCTTTGGATTGGAATCCAAGCCCTCTGGTAAATATACTTATATACATATATGTGAATGTATATATATCCCATGTTGTTACCCGCTTTTATCTTTTTTTGTTTCTGCTTTTTCACTAATATTATGTGCAGCTCTATTGGGCAGACCTATACATCAAGCATTTTCCTTGGAGAGAATATTTATTGCATAGCTAATTCAACTGTTGGGCTAATCCTTCTTGCCCTCCTAATTGGTAATATGCGAGTAAGTATGATCATTTGATCGCTTTTTTCACCGTAAATACACGTTTGGACAATGTTAAGCGACTTGGAAATATGAGAATTTAGATACACTGAAGCACGTACTGACAATCATGTATAGAAAGTGTACAACCTCTCATGTGACATGATCTTGTGTGTTGATCTTTTCTTTAAAAATAAAATCAAGATATTCGCCAAAAGAGTCGGTACTCTTTCGGTACATGATTGTCGGCACGTGGATAATTTTCCTTAAAGATATACTATAATCATGGTTTATGATGGGATTGGAATAGAGTTACCTGCAATCAATAATTGAAAAACTAGAAGGGTGGAGGCTAAAGAGGAGAGATACGGAGCAGTGGATGCATCATAGGCAGCTACCCCAAGAGTTAAGGGAATGTGTGAGAAAGTATGGGCAGTTCAAGTGGGTAGCTACTCAAGGAGTCGATGAACAAGCTCTCCTTGATGGCCTCCCCTCGGACCTCAAGAGGCAGGTCAAACGCCACCTCTGCATCGACCTAGTCCGTCAAGTAAGGCTATGCTCGGTTATGTTTCTAAAAAATGTATTCTTGTTTTGAAAACGGAAACACTGCAGGAAATGCATTTTTCAGATAACTGTCTTCAAAACACCCCAGTTTATAAACATAAGAGAATTTTCATTTTTTCTGATTCCGTTGTTTTAGCAGAAAATTACAAAGAACTTAAAAAACAAAGGAGTTTTTAAAAGGTTTAAGAAACAAAGGAGTTTTTAAAAGGTTCATTGTTTTTAGTCCCTAACGGAAGCAGAAATAATAACAACAAAACCTAAAAGAGTTTAAATTTCTAGCCATTACCATTTTTTTTTAAAGAATACCTTATCACTTCCGAATGACGAAAAGACAGATTTGAAAATTCGCTTCGAAAAATGGGTATCGACAAATTTAGAAAAAATAATATAGGAAAAAATAGGCAAACATGCTTACACTTTTATTCAATTTTCTATCCTCCTACAAAAGGTGCCATTGCTGGATCAAATGGATGATCAAATGTTGGACGCTATATGCGAGAGACTAAAGCCCACATTCTGCATAAAAGGAACGTATCTCCTTATCGAGGGCGACCCAGTTGATGAAATGCTCTTCATAGTCCGAGGCCGCTTAATCTCCACTACCACCAATGGTGGCCGAACCGGGTTCTTCAACTCCTCCACCTTAGGCTCAGGGGACTTCTGTGGCGAGGAACTGCTGACATGGGCGCTCGACCAGCGCCACAAGGATATCCTCCCATCATCCACCCGCACAGTGGAGGCCATCTCAGAAGTCGAAGCATTCAGTCTCACACCGGATGACTTAAATTTTGTGGCATCGCAGTACCGGAGAATGCATAGCAGAGATTTAGTGCATAAGTTCAGGTTTTACTCTCACCAGTGGAGAACTTGGGCTGCGTGTTTTATACAAGCCGTGTGGCGGAGGTTTAAGAGCCGAAGGGGATTGACGAACGATTTCAACTCCATGGAAAGGTGTGATACGATGAGTATTATCGACGAGATGAATTTGTTTGTGCCTAAGCCAGGGTCAGGCTTGGAAGTGTATGCAGCTAGGCTTATGAACATGAATAAGGCCAAGAGCACGAGTTAAAACATATGTTGCCAGCACTCTCGATAAATAATGTGGAACGTTTATGTTGAACCAATTGACAACCTCGTACCAGAATAAATCGGTTATCCATCGCTATCTCTACTCTATAAAAGAATGAAAGCAGAAATTGATTCCTCCATTTTCCTAAATTAGGATACTCTCAACGGCCAAGCTCGCGACCCACTACTTCAACAATGTACAAAATACATAATTTTTTCGTACACTTCAATTTCCGAGACTACCTGAATATATATTTGTTACACATCATAACTATTGTATTTTCAACAACTTTTGGTTATGATCTATGGCAAAAAAAACTGAATATAAGAAGTGAAATCAAGAAAATCGGTTTGAATTTTTATCTAATAGTGATATTTTCAATGACTATTTCGCACCTTCAAAATTCTAAAACATATTGGAAATACTTTAGGCTCGTAAACATGAAATGGTTCGAGCACACGTTTTGGAATAGAGACAAAGTGGGCAAGTTTAGCTTATTTGAAAGAGGCCCGTGGACAATGGTTTCTTTATCGGAGAAAATATTATACTCTTTCGTCTGTATATATATATAACTGAACTTGCTTGATATTCTTCCCCGGTGTGCTAGTATATGAGCGAAAAATATTATACCCGACGGAAACATATCTAAGAAACTCTTCCAAGAATATTGTATTTACTGAATAACTTTTAAATTTTGTAAATAAAAAATAAATAAATAAATTGATAATTGTACAGCATTCAAGTTTTAAAAAACACGGCATGTGACCACATTCATGAGTGGTTCATGTATCAAAAGCCCACTAGGACACTCAATTAGATAAAAAAAAAAAACAAAAAAAAAAAAAAAGGAAGCAAAAATAATTGATGTACAAACATGCCAGGTAAATAATTAGAACAACATTAAGAACGGAATTAAAATTATTTAGTTGAGCCTCGCCCTTAAAAATTGACTAAATCATAACGAATCAATTAACAATTAAAATACCCAATTTTAACAAATAAATTTAAGCGTCTACCTGCCTAAATGTGTTTAAATGAGTTATAGAAAACTTTCCAATCGGCTATACTGGTAACATTTCAGAATCATGGTACTTGTATTTTTTACTTAAAAATAAAAAATTGTATTTGTTTGCACTAATAAGATATTATTTTTTTTTACTAAAAAGTATAAAAATTATATTTTTTAATAAGGATGAAATTGAATATTTTTTTTCATAAAAATATACATTTCACCAAATTTATACAACTGCCAATTAATTTATTACTCCAAATACAAAATATATATATATATTTTTATTTGATATCAAACGCACTAATAATGATTAATACTTAAAATTTTATTTTTATATATCTAATAAAAAAACATACTTGCATATTTTTATATAACAGCCCGTTGTAAACTTTTTCTCCAAGCGTTAATAATTACTCAGAAAATGGCCGTATATAAATAGTCACACATCACATCTCTTGGTATTTTTGGGGAAACAAAAAAAGTGTGACCAAAATATTGACCAAATGGGTTAGTTAGTGCCCATTAAAAAAGACTTAAAGAATAGCCATACAGACCAGGATTCAAATTTGTGTATTTGATAGTTACAAATACGCATTCTTTGAAAATTCGATTTTATTTAACAAAATCATATCATAGTCTTGTTTATGAGAGGTTTGCTGTGTACTAAGAAACTCGTATCAATTAACAGTAAATCGGACATAATCACTTTTTCTATATTACTAATATTATTTAAAATATTAAAAATATAATTTACTAATTTTTAATTAGAATTGTATATTATTTATTTAATTATTCAAAACCTGGTCTTGTCTCTCCTGTATTTTCATCATTGCGGTCTCTTCTTCCGCACATGGTTGCTCGAGCCATCAGTAGAGGTGGGTCCCAAATCCACTTTCACATTATTTTTCCAAAGCCTTTTTTATTTCTTTTCACTTCTTTTTTTTCCTTTGATTTCATTTATCCTTATATATTATTACCATTAAAACACACACACACAACCATGATAGAAATTTATCGATAAAACACATGATTAAAATTAATATTTATATAAGACATTAGCACCTAAGATCTTAAATTAATTATTCAAAATAGCAGCATAGATGTATTGTTTTA
This sequence comes from Embelia ribes, assembly GCA_001753735.1. Classification (NCBI taxonomy): domain Eukaryota; kingdom Viridiplantae; phylum Streptophyta; class Magnoliopsida; order Ericales; family Primulaceae; genus Embelia; species Embelia ribes. The sequence goes on along the minus strand of MKEJ01051209.1, from coordinate 939 downwards.
ACATTTATACCAGGTATCACCCCGTATAAAATTTAAATTAATTACTTAAATTTGTAGCACAATTTATATTTACTTTAAAAAATAATATGTCCCTTTGTTTAATTCATCCATCTTATTTCTTAGTTGCTTCCTTCGTTCCTATTTGACAGGTCTGTTTAATTTTTCACATAAATTAAAACTAACTTTACTTATATTTACAAATCTATACATTTGTTTAAAAAAAAATCAATAAATTTAGTTTTTCATAATGTCAATAATTTCAAAAATCACTATTACTCTCTCCCTTCTGGAGAAGTTTGTGTTGATCTTTTTAAATTGTTGATTGATTTAGAAAATCTTTAATAAAAAAATTGCTATACTTTTTATTTGACCAATTTACCCTTCCGATTCCCCCCCATTCCCTTCCTTTCTGGCCCTTTGCCACCCACTAGCGTCTTCATTTTCCCGGGAAAAAATATCATTAAAAAACCCCAAATTATCTTTCATTAAATAATAATTATTGCAAACCTTTCATGAGTGGAGAATTAAATTGGTACTCATAGAGAGAGAGAGAGAGAGAGAGAGAGAGAGAATCAGAGTTGGTGTTTGGGAACTTCGATCGGAGGATTTCTCTCCGATCGGTATAGCTCGCCGTTGAGAATCCCATACACGGATTTATGCAATTTACGAGCACAAGGTCTCGAAATTCTGCACTGGGTACGCCAATTTATGCCCCCTTTTTTATTACTGATTTTTTGTGTTTTTCGCCTTGATTTTGGCGCTTGCTCTGTATATGTATTGAACTGTATATATGTATATATTGATCTTTTAAACTGGAAGTGGGCTTCCATTGGAATTTAGGTCCGAATTTTTTATTTTTGTCTCCTTTTTTCTTTTTCTGTCCTAGGGTTTTGCTTTTCTAGATTCTCATGGGGCAACAAACCTCCTAGTTCAAGGGAA
>MKEJ01051206.1:0-28016 GCA_001753735.1 Embelia ribes | reverse complement strand
TACCAAATTGAACACCTATCAAATAAGCCGATAATCTCACTTCAACTACTAGGACCCACCAAAAGTTATAAAGAAGTGTCTCTAACATTTGAATGAGCATGTTGCCTGGATTTTGAAGGGAAGTTGTTTCATTGCAGCATCATTATTAGAATATAAGATACCATAGGTACAATAACCATCTCATCGGTGGATCCAGGTTTTCGACTAGGTCTCGGAAAATTCTATAAAAGTTGTATGTATTTTAAAAAAAATTCTTAATGAATTGTACTACCAATCTTAATATATATATAGATAGATAGATCAAAAGACCTAATCCAAAATAATTGGTGCTCCATCGGAATTTCATGTGCCCTTTGAAAAAGAAAGAATCAGTATATATACAAAACAAAAGACCTTAGTCCTATTAGAAATTTATATTTCCAATTAATTATGTAGATTTATATTATAAAAATAATTATATTAGTTATTTATCATAAGGGGACTAAATAAAATTGATCAAATTAAGTACATCTATAAGACTACGTAAAGATCATATATAAACTCAAATGAGTAGATACAAGTATTAGTTCATTAAGTGATAATGAGAACCCTAATAGGTTAAATATGTCAGGAATGATTATGGTTTCCAAGACACCAAATCAATAGTCGTCATCTCTTTTCCAATCTAAAGAGATTATAAGGTTTCATCAAGGAACTAAAGGAATTTGATTGAGGAAGAGTTATGAAATCACTGCTAATCCATCCATCATTTATTATTGGCCTCTATGGATTTAGGTATATTCGTAATCTTAAATTCCTAATAATCTGGCATGACGTAAATCATAGGTTATATGTTAAATATGTTCTAAGATGTATACATATAAATTTTATATTTTCACATAAAAAATAAAAAACTTAAATAATTAAATAAATTTTCAACAGCTACTCCTATCTAAAAATTTTGGTTCCGTCGTTAAGACATATATTCACACTAAACAACACCAATGTCTTCAACAACTCCCTCGTTTGGAATTTGATAATTTTATGAAACTACCATTCTCTGTGGGACATTTTATGAGTAAAGTAGAAGAGATGCAAAAGGGGGTAAGAGATGGATAAAAGGACAAGAAAGTGGAAAAGATTTATGGCGTAACGGTCAAAAAAATGCAACACGTACAAGCAACAAGTAAAGAGCATTAGCACCTACTTTTCTTATTTAATTTTTTACATTTTATTTTTTTTTCTCAATGTAAATTTATATTTTAAAATTGTTCGTACCTATCTTTCTATAAAAATTATTAAAATAATTATACATCATATAATAAAATATAAAAATATATTTTTCAGAATCTTAACTGAAATTTAGTAGCTTTTATAAAAAAATTAATTTTTTAATAGAAAAATTGTAAATAGTAAGAATTTCCAATTGAAAAATCTATTATTGTATTTCTGAAATTTGTTTAGAAACTAAGTAATATTACGATGTGATACATTTATCACCTTTAATTTCTCATTTTCAAATGCGGAGAAATGGTGATTTAGAATGAGAATGTTACTACACTTTTTATTTTTCTTGAAAACTTTGAACGGCGATTTACAAGAATGATCCACATAGTTAAATTTTATTTGGTCTCACGGTTTCCATTGAGACACTAATATAGTCCCAAAATCCTAAAGGGTGATGGTTTTGGTTCCAAATTTAAGAAAAGAAATAAGGTTTTGATCTACTAACATAAAACCAAGTACATCTATGTTAACATAAAATTTAGTAGATATTCCTTATAGTTTCAATTGATACAGTAACGGCCATTAACTTTTTCAAAAGTGATAGCATTAGTCCCTATTATGCAAAAAAGTCATCTAAAATAAATTAAAAAAAAATCATATCACTTGACCTGTGTGGGTTTCTCTCCAAGTAAACTAGTCCTCCTGTAATCATAAATATTTGTATTGTCTAAATATTATGTAATATCCCGAAAAATTATGATGGAAAGGAAAATTCCGAGGGAATTTTTTTTTCAAATTAAATGAACAAGAATAACGTTGTCTAATACGTCTAATGGTTCCTGAAGATCGGAAATGGAGCTTGATAATTGAAAATAACTTATACACATCGTTTTGTGTTAAGTCATCGTGATGTTCCATCACTTGAAAAATCATAACTCCTAAACGAAACGTCCAATTGAGACGTATGATATACGGATAGAGAAGAGTTTTGACCTAGGTTTGGACTTTAAGATTTCAGACTTTAGAACTCCAGTTATAAAATCACTCACGTCGTTCTGGTCACGGATTATGGGGTGTAACATATTACCATGATATTGCTTTCAAACTTTGGAAAATACTGTGAATTATGAGAAAATCTATTACCTTTAATAATTTTTGAATCATGTTGTTCACTTTTAAATATATAGGATCACTATTATTATCAACCCAAATTTTGAGATGCCAACACAAAAATTCTCCTCTCCCCGCTTGTCCTAAGGCCGTGTTTGGAAGAAACACAAATAATCTGTCTCATCTATTGTTTAAAACCAAAATTACCAAGAGAGGCTTACGTTGAGCTGGTCAGTTATGGAATCCTGTTGGTTCGTCGGAGCCAAAATAACCGACCCTGTATCCGACTTCACTCCTTGCCGAGCAAACGAGTTGTGAGTCGTTAGCCACGAATATCGATTAAACGGCAAACCTTTTACCTAATATACATGTGCAAATGCAAAATGTGTAAATATTAGGCTTGTGCCTTGTTACAACAGTTTTCAACTGATGCAAGAAAAAAAACAAATAAAGTAATGACAATCACATAATATAATAAAACTGTACAAATACATATGCAGCTAAGTATTATAAATATTTATGCATATCATTATTAAATGAAAAAGGATACGAATTGAGGAACCTTTGAAGTTGGGATAAGAGGTTGGATCCGAGTGCATCGTGGCTGCACATTTCCATTAGCTAAGCACGCCTCGCAGTGTAGCCCTGCATCGCAATTTCCTTTGTTGACGCATATCTGTCCTTCCTGTATTTCAAATGTAGGAAAATATATTGAACAAATATATATATAGTTTTTGCTACAGAAGCAAAATGAGATATTTTTCAAATGAACAACTCTAATTAATCTAATTGTAACGATGATGAATTAGTGAGGGTTATTTGGACCTCGAGAGCTGAAGAGAAACAGGAGAGGAAAAACGCGATAAATAGAGTCGTTATGAAGAAATTAGACATGGAATTAATTTCTTAATTTGTGAATCTAATTTGTGGGGAGCTAAAGTTTTAGAATACACAAGAAATAGAAGAGAGATTATTTGATAGCTTTTGTGAGCTCGTTGGTGTTTGTTGGCTTAGAAGCAAAAATAAGGGGAGAGAGAGAGGGAGAGAAATTTATTTAGCAAGTACATATGTATCACTAGAGTATGTGTGCCTGGATCTTTTTTCAGTTTTTATATAAATTTGACTTCCTTAATTATAATATTATTTTTATGTAACATCACTTTTTCTGCTTTTGGTTTCCACTGGTTTATATTTTTTTAAGAAAAAATAATAATGTGCATTACATTAGTATAAGTTAGATAAGAATCTTATAATGATAACATTTTTGAAATTATTATTTTTTATTTGGATAATATTTTGAAAATGGATTAGAAGTTCTATATTGGTAGTCATTGCGTACAAAAATTTAGTAATTGTTAAGAATTCTTAATTGTGGAAACATATATCAATAATTTAACAAGATACGAGTCCAAAAACGAATTAGGGAACATATCTTTGTTAAAATATAAAACAAAGGGCAATTTTTATATTAAGAAGAAGAAGTAAGGCTTTATTTTCTCGTTTGCATCTTTATACCAACACACAACAATTTTAATATCGTAGAACTATTACTATAACATGTACAGAAAATATAAAATAAAATATAGAGTAACCGTATATCTCCCTTTTTTTATAGAATCATGACAAGTGCCTCATTATTTTAATCGACATATTTTTTTTTCTATTTAGTTTTACGCAATAGATTCGTTTAGCGTAAGTTTAGCCAAATCAAAACTCGTAAGCTCTTTTATGCAATAGGATTTTAATCTTATAACCAACTAATTATCCTCGCAAGTTTTACAAGTAAATAGAAATTGGGGCTATATTGGTGCGATCAGTCTATATTTTTCGAGTCAGATTTTGAGGATACGTTTCAGCAGTTGAGAGATTAAGCATATTTTATTTTATTTTTTTAAAATTATTTGTTGGACGAAAATGATAGAAACGAAACGGTATTTTGAAATTTTAATTATAAATTTTTAGATCGCGGAAAGAGAGAGGAGAAAATCACTAATCACCAAAATGAACCGGTTTGCTGAGAGGGTCATAACATTTCCATAATTTTAAAAATCTACCAATTGTTCGATATTTTAGTGTAAAAATAAATTTTATATGATTTTAGCACCACCCATAATAATTTTGTAGTCTTCTAAAATAATTTATATAGCATTTAGCAGCCCTATTTTTAATTTCTGATGCTGTCCCTTATTGTAACCTCAGGCGATTGTAGTTTGAAATTCTAATTTAAAATTTTAAGATGGGTAAAGATTTTTCCTCAGTACAAGAAAAAATATTTTTTTTCCTCCGAAAAAATTGTAAACAAATAAATCTTTAATTTGAAAGTACCAAAACTATTAAGGGTCTGTTTGATAAGGTGTTGTGTTTTTAGTTTTAAAAGCTAGTATTTAAGATTTTTTGATGGTTGAGTTTTATGTAAGCAAAAACTTGTTTTGTATTAGATTTTATAAAAGAAATGTTAGAAATATATTTTTGGGAATTGTGCTTTTATAGCTATTTTATTAAATAAATTAGTATATTAAATAATATAAAAGAAGATAAATAATAATTTTTATTGATGTATTGTTGCAAAACTACAATAGGTTCCTTATCTACATAACCCAAACACATAAAGATTGAATCATAATAAAATCAAATCATAATTTAAATTAATTACAACTTTACCCTTCTTTTATTCTCATAATTAATATTAATTGCATAACTTAATCCTTCGTACTCCCATTAGCATATATTATCTTCAACATTCTTCATCAAGATGAGTATACAGTGACTTTGAAATGTCATTTTGCGAATAATACGATAACAACCACGAATTGCAGATTTGGTAATTTTCTTAGGTGAAAACAATATCTTGTGTTAATAGATAAAAGAAAAGAAGAAGAAAGAGGAGGAGAAAATAAATAGGGTAGTAGTAAAAGAGGAGCACGAGGAGAATATATAAAATTAATCGCTTAAATTTTTGAAATTCTATAATAATGAAAAAAAAGAAAGTGGCCTTGAATTTAGGATTTTCTCCTTTATTTTTGGCTAAATTCGGATTTCGTCTATCAATCGTTAAATTGTAGTTTCACCTTCAAATTAAATATTAAAATAATTTGATAAAAAAATATATAAATAAATTAAATCAATCTAGACTCTATGATATTTTAGAGGTGATAGTTTGGAATATAATGGCTACAATATCATCTGAATGACAAATAATTATTCTTTTATGTGGAAACTATGAAAAATAAATAAATAAATAAATATGATGGGTCGCCAATTGCAATCAGTTCACATGGCAGTACTTGTAATTGGCGACCGATAGACGGTAGTTTCATATTTTCGTGCCATTAGAATCTTAGTCTTAGATATCATGTTAAATGTTATAAAGAGAGAAGAAAGAAATAAGGACAAATAGAGGGAGGTTTTAAGTGGTTGTTGTTGTTGTTATTATTTCTTATTATGTGAAAGCTAAAGAGAAAAATAGATAGGTTTGGTCGTCTATTGAAACCAATCCAAGTGGCAGTTTTTGTAATCGGCGGCTGATAGGCAGTAGTTTTAGGTCCTCAGGCCAAAAAAATCTTAAGATTTGATATCATATTAAATAATATAAAAAAAGGGAAAGAATAATTTTATTGATATATTATTGCACAATTACAATGAAATGCTTTTATATGTAATCCAAAGGCATAAAAATGTAAAATATAATCAAATTATAATCAAATTAATTACATTTTTGCCCTTTTCTTATTCTTATGATTAATAATAATTACATAATTTAATCATTTATACTTACATTAGTATATATTATATTTAATATAGTAAGATAATTTACATTGGATGGCTAAAGGGATTAGTAAATACGAGGATAATAATATAATATTAGTAAACTAACAATATTTTAAAAACAAATTAATATTATATACGTGACATGATCGGCAAAAGAGATAGTGACATTAGAGAAACTAAAGATTCCGGTCCGAAATGGTGTGCTAAGAATTGAGAAAAGTAGAAAAATGAGCTTTCAAATAGGTTAATATATATATATATCACAAATATTAGTACTATCATTGTCTATCATTTCACAAATAATTAAAATTAATTAGATAATATATTTTTTTAAGAAATTTTAAAATATAATATTTAAGTATTTAAATATAATAAAAATATTAAATTTATTTTCATATTATATTCAAAAATATAAATTTAATATTTTATTATATCTAAATATTAAATTATTATATTTTAAAATTTTTAAAAAAATATAATATTTAATTATTTATGGACGAAATTAATATATTTTGGGAGAAAGTATATGTATGGCGCAGAAGCTTGGACTTTAAGTAAGAAAAGCATCTGCCGGATCATAATAAAAATAATAAAAAAAAAAGTTCTAACCATTTTCTATTAATTATAACCCCATCTATGTCTTAATGTTACTAGCTGAACAATTCTACAAGTTCACAGCTCTGAATATTGTCTCTCTCTCTCTCTCTGTATATATATATATATATATATGTATGGCGCTTTAACTATTTTAGACAAATGTTTAATCTTAATTAATAATAAAAAAATATAACAAAAAATTTAAATGTACATACTAGAATGGTCATTTATATCATTATGAAGTCCTAAAAGATAGGAAACTGAATTTGAAAATAATAGAATGGTAAATATTTATGTCAATGCACAATTGAGTACATAAGTTACATGTCTTTCTCTATACCTATATTGTGCATGGTGTTGAAGAGTTACATAGTAAACACCGAAAATAAAAATTATATCATACACGATAAATTAAAAGTGGAGCTTCTCCACAGTATTGCCCTAAGTGGCATTCCGCTTTCTTGACATGTGTAAATTATCATTTAATAAATTAAAAAAAGATACCTTGATTGCTTTGGAAAAACGCATGGTCATAAAATTATTTTAATGCTCACTGTTACCAAAATTAATTTGTAATTTAATAAGTGATTTCAATGCCAATTAAATGTTGAATAATAAACTTGACCATCCCTCCAATTATATATATATACAATAAACTAAAAGAAGAGTCTCCATCATGGTTTTGCACCAAACGGTGCTCTAACTGCTTGACAAATGTCTAATCTTAATTATTTATGGCAAATGTAAATGTACATACTTGAATGGTCATTTATATTACTATGAATTCCTGCAAAATAGGAAACTGAATTTGAAAATAATGAAATGGTAAATGTTTATGTCAATGCACAATTGAGTATATAAGTTACATATCTTCTCTATACCTATATTGTGCATGGTGCTGACGAGTTACATAGTAAGTACCGAAAAAGAAATCGATACATTGCGTTTACAGTATGTAAGGTGAGCCATTTATATTTTTGGTCTAAAATGAAATGAAATGATATCGTGTATGAGTAGTGGCGGATTTACAAGAAATGAGACCTGAGGCAAAAATAAAATTTGGGATCTCTTACATTACATAAAATAATATTCTCTTCAGTTGAGAAAATTGATAGTATATTAGTGTTTATTATTTCTAAATCAAACACAAATATGAAAATAAAGTGCAAATAGAAAAAACACCATAATACGATAAACTTGAACATGAAAACAAAATTTTCAATATTTTATTTCACAAATTTATCAATAACTCTATTTTGAGACGGGATTAACTTTTCAATTCTTATTCTTTTATTCGATTTTTCATATCCACTTGGCTATTTTTTATATGACATTTTAATACTAAATACGAAGAAGCAACCATTTTATCTATAATAAACTAAACATTACATATCATATTAAAAAAAAAGAAAAAAAGAAAAGAAGATAGATTAGAAAGATAGAATGTGATTAATTGAATTTATTGATGGAGTCACGAACTAGAAATTGGTATTTTGCTTTAATTTTATTTAATGGAGCAATAATGATGAATTAAAATAGCCTCAATGGAGACTTGAGACTTGAGAGAGTGAGATGAAAGAGTTTTCTTTTCACAGAACGTGTTATGTGAGGAGATTAAATATAAATTAATTTTAAAGTTAATTGTGAATTGCGATTACTAAAAAAATATTGAGTTGGTTAGGAATTAGATTATACTAAATGAGAAATATTTATTCTAAATATTTGATTCTAAAATTAATTAATAAAAAAATTCTAAAAAATAGGCTTTTATTAATATTTTTTCATACAAGAATAATTAAATATGAGGCCAAATTTTGGGTCTTTATTAAGAAATATTATTTTTATTCTAAAATAATACACACACACAGAGACACACACATTAAAAAAAATTTAAAATTTGGGAGCCCTTATTTTTGGGAGCCTAAGGTGGTTGGTTGTCTTAGTTACTTTGTGAAACTCCTCTGCGTATGAGTTGAGTTATTCTATACAATAAATTAAAAGGAGAGTCTTTATCATAGTTTTGCATCCAATGGCTTTCTAACTGCTTGGCAATTGTCTAATATTAATTAATTATGAAAAATATAATGAAAAATGTAAATATTCATACTTGAATGGTCATTTATATCACCATGAATTCCTAAAAAAATAAGAACTGAAATTGAAAATAATGAAATAGTAAATGTTTAAGTCAATGCACAATTGTGTATATATAAGTTAGATATCTTTTCTATACCTATATTGCGCATGGTGTTGAAAAGTTACATAGTAAGCACCGAAAAACAAATTGCAGTATGTAAGGTGAACCATTTGTATTTTTGGTCGAAAATGAAATGAAATGATGTCATGTATAAGATGAGTCATTCTATACAATTCAAGTGTTATATACATTATTGATACAGTTCTTTGCTTTTTATAATAACTAGCACTTTCGACTTTATTTGTCCAAATATAGATTTGTATGAATTATTATTACACTTAAAAGTGGAGAGAATACATAATACTTGAAAATAAAAGGAAATGAAATTTTATTTGGAGGTTTAGCTATGGTGCATAGTTTTTAGGATGACAAATAGAAGTCATTTGAAGAAGATGAGAACAAGAAGCTAAAGAGTTCATGTGTCCCATTACATATTTTTGAGGTGTTTTTTTTTTCTTTATAGTTTTCCTTTATCTTTATTGAATTACTTTAACAAGAACTACAACATAAATATAACCATATCAACCTTTAATATTTTGCTTTATACCATCTTAATAGAAAATTTAGAATTTGTTGTTTTAGCAGGGAGTTAAATGCGAGAAGAAGTGGGCTTCACACAACGTAATATTGTTATTATGTTTGCTTAATAAACATATATATTTATAGGCAAGACAATTATAAAATTTGTAAATATATCATATCTCACGTACGATCATATCATATATTTCTTATGTCTACAAATAATATTTTTATTTGATTTGACACATAGTTTTAAATAAAATTCAAAAATAATTTTAAATCACGTTATTTTAAAATGAATATAGAAGTGGAAAATTGATTTTAGATATTCCAAATAGAAAATATATTATTTGTGCATGGAGAGAGTAATATTTACAAAAAAAATATAATCCTATTTTTCATTTTTGTCCCACGTGCTACTCTTAGACACACATGTATAAATAAAAGGATTTGCAAAAGAAAGAATAATTAATATTTATGGGTCTTCTTATTTATGGGAATTAGATTAACATTCGTAAATAGATTTTGACTTTTGGAGTTTTTTTAACAAAATTTGTGAGTTTCTTTGATTCAATTGTAATGTTAGATACAGTTTTAAATATGTGTGATGCATATAATAAGTTTATTCTTCAAAAGTACTTTTCCCCAATTCAGTGTAAAAGGATAAAATAAAAGCTAAAAATATTGAAAATATACATAGTTTAAAAATATTTTGTTCTTTTATTTTTAATTATGGGTTGTATATGTTTATGGATTACTGGGTTTGACTATAAATAGTACCAAAAATCATAGCACTAACGATTCATGAATCACATGAGTTTCACACTAGTTAAAATAAACAACAAAGCAAAAATGTGGCATTGAGCAACATACAAAATTATAAATGGCGTCTAAATATCGATTATGTGATAGATTAAAATCACATATAAAAATTCATGCATAAATATATGCTTTAAGATTGATGTTCAAAATTATAAAAGAATTGTAGCTCCCATTGTGTCTTATTATAATATTTTCAATCATATACATCCTAATAAATACCCCAAAAAATATTTAATATTATGGTCAACACCATTCAGCTGGAAACGTGAAAATAGTGGTGGGTCATTTGTCTCGTATTATATAACACTTTATTCTCAAAAAAATTATATAAACTGACCATTTTTTTTTTTGGAAAATTAATATAAACTGACCATGTGCACCACGTCGATCATAATTGGGAGTTGTTATTTTTCTTTCTTAATAATTAAAAATCGCGATTCTCCACAATTAACAACCATATGCAGGTCCTAAATCAAGCTCTTCATACTAATTCCAATTACTTGATAGTAAAACCCTTCTACAATTTCTACTTTCTAAAATTATGCCGCTTGTAGATATAATGCAATAGCTATTTTGTTTTTTTTTTCAACAAATATCGGTCACCATGTAAAATGTTTCATCAAATTTGGATCACTTTTTAAATTTTTTACTAAAATGAATCAAAGATAGCGTGGGCAAGGTTTTGAAATTTTAATTGGAAAATTTTGGAAGGTGGGTAGCCCCTACATGATAAATCCTGAGGATTGTTTTTTAAATCAATGGCTAAAATTAAATGTATCAATTGCATACAAAATTTAAATATAAAAAAGTTTATTTAATTTCAACTACTTATATTAAAATCAATGCCCCATATCTGATGGGTACGAGCTGCCCCCACACTATTTGAGGCAACCCTCCTTAATCCGAAAAAATTACCATTGATCTTTTATTTTAATTACCCATTTACTTTTGTTTACGCATGAGTAATATGTGGATAAGTGGTGAATGAGATTATGTGCATGAAAAAACTCTATTCCAAGTAATCCTCAATATGTCATCTCTTTTCAACCAAACAAGATATTTTGAAATTATGAGTACAAAAACATAAATAAATGATTTATACAAAAAGATATAATTAATTAAAGTCAATATTAATAGGTAGTTTTATCAATTCAAAAAATTACAACTGCAAGTTATTTACATCTTAATTTAAATTTTCAATTACAACAAATTTTGACACTTGTAACTTAAAGAATGAATCCATAACTTAGAAGATTGGTTCAATAAATAGGAGATTTGAATTTAAATAAGCGGTTACATGAAGTTGGTTATGATTTTTTCTATATATGTATTGTAAAGACATTATGCAAAAGCCCCACACACATATGTTCGGAGATTAACTTAAAATCTGACTGCACAAGAAGTTTTGAGGTTAAAATTGATAACAGAAAGTTTAGGAAATGCTTTTGGGTGAAATGGAAATCTAATTGAAGCTTTGTGCACAAAACAATATTTTCCGATCGATCGCTAGTGGCCTTTATGATCGATCGGAGCTCTGATCCATCAGAAAGGACCTTTATGATTGATTGGTTAGATCTAGTCAAAGCCAGTTTATTATGTGTAATTCGAAATTTGATGGAGATTTATTTCTTACTTGAATTAGGAAACTCTTCTTACCATATAAATGTTTATATGTATGAAAGACAAAAGAGACATATCAAGGATTAATTTGTGAAGAGATCTCTCTATCGGGGTGTTTCCCTCGTGGGTTGAGAGGTATCTTATGGTGCTCATCGGGTGCGAGATTGTCCCATGTTCATGAGATGGTGTTCTCATGGGAGAGGTTCATGGGGGGATTTCTCATAACTTCTTGTCCCCTGTATTTTGAAGACAGGTGTGTAGTAGGGTTACTATAAGGGAAATTCCTAGGCTTATTGGTCGGTAAAAATCCTAGTGAACTGGAGTGTGATTACAATGAAGATGTTATTGAGCAAGGAAAATTCTCTTAGGTCAAAATTCCTCTGGTGCTTGGTGGTTTCACATAACGTTGAATTGGGGGATTCTTTCCAGTTCGTTGTAATTGTATTCATACTATAATGAAATAAATGAACAAGGACGTAGCCCTGGAGAATGGGTGCACCTCGTTAAAAAATATTGTGGTATTCTTTATTTCTTTATGCACGTGTAATTATTATTTACTTGTTTTCTTTTTGGCTATACACGTCTACATATTTTTCTTTCGCTGTATGGCCTTGGGAAGGATTAATTGATTGTACTTTAAGTGGTTAGGGACCGATTGATCTCCTAAAAAGCGATATCAAAGCTATGGTTACTCACGTGGACGAATGGATCAAGCAGGGTAGCGACTCGGTGTTGTGAGTTTCTTGATTCCTTGAAGAATATGAGATATACAGGCACTTGCTAGCGTAGACGATTTGGTCAGAATTATTGGAACATGGATCTTTGATAAGGGGTGCTTACTAAAGTATTTCGAATAAGGCATAAAGTGAATAAGAACAAGTTCGGTTCGCATAGGTGACGACACAATTGGTGGCGTTATTATTTTGATGGAAGAATGGTGAAACTCAAGATCGACGCAAGGTGTGACAAAAGGAATTCAGAGGGTGGAACATGACCTTTACCTAAAATATAACTCTAATTTTTTTGGGCCGGTGTTATGCTTCTAAAGCACTCTTTAGGAGTTAAGATGGAGCTAGCGAGAGGGCATTAAAGAATAGAGTAGAGTTTCTTGAAGGCTGTGAAGATTGAGTTTGGATCATTTACAAGTTGCAATGACCATGCAATTGTAGATGTTGTGGATGGGGTTTTTCTGCAGGTAGAGCTATTTTTTTAATCCAATTTCTTCTTTTTTGCGATGGTGTGGCAAGGCATTTGGTGTTATCATCGGAGTTGTATGTTTCATGAGCGCATGGAAAGGTCGTCAAAGTTATGGGTGTTCTTTGGCAAGGCGGGTGAGGTCTAACATCGGAGTCGAAGATGTTCGTTGGCTATAGAGAAGGGTTGACTCTGAAGGCAATTAGTGTTATGGTTAGCCCGGGGGAGGCGACGAAAGTTGTACTTGCGCGATAGACCTTTGCTTGGTTCGATGGGAGACTTGTTTTAAAAATTATTGGTAGTCAAGTCAAGTGACATATGGTGATTGTGTGGCAAAGAAGTCAACATCGGGATCTCTCGGTAAAGAGGGATGCTTATCTCTTGGTTTTAGAGGTGATGGCAAGATAATCTAATTCAAGGTAAAGTTATAGCCCGTAAATTGACGTATGGTTGCCACGGTCCTTTGATGGTGGTGCTTGTTTGGTCTCTCGAATGTTTTCGTCAAAGGTGGAGATTGTTGGGAGATTGACTCAAAATCCGAGTGCACACTTTTGAGGTTATGATCGACAACGGAAAGTCTCGATAATGCTTTTGGGTGAAACGAGAATCAAATTAAAGCTTGGTGTGCGAAACAACGATTTCCGATTGATTGTTGGTAGCCTTTATGATCGACCGGAGCTTTAATTGTTCAGAAAGGACCTTTATGATCGATCGGCCATATCTGATCAAAGTCGGTTTATTATGTTTGGCTCGGATTTGATGGAAATTTGTTTTCTATTTGAATTAAAAGATTCCTGTGACTATATAAACATGCCTATGACTTTTTAAAATGTATGGAAGACAAGAAAGACTCATAAAGGGGTTACTTTATGAGGGGATCTCCCCATCAGGGGTGTTTTCCCCATGGGTTGAGGGGTATTTTGTTAGTGTTCACCGGGTGGGAGGTTGTCCCATATTCATGAGATGGTGTTCTTATAGGATAGGTGTATGGGGGATTTCTCATAACTTCTTATCCCCTGGATCTTAAAGACATAGGTGTAGAAGGGCTCATATATGGGAAATTTATAGGCTTTTTGGTCGATAAAAATCATATTGAGATGGAGAATGGTTCCAATGAAAATGTTCTTAAGTAAGAAAATTTTTCTTGGATCAAAATTCTTTGAGTACTAGGTTGTTTCACACAACGTTGAATTGGGGGATTCTTGGTGGTATCGTGTGAGGGTTAATTATTTGTTGTAATTGTATTCATATTATAATAAAATATATAATCAATGACGTAGCTCTTAAGAGTGGGTGAAACTCGTTAAAAAATATCGTGGTTTTCTTTATTTCTTCATTCACATGTGATTATTATTTGCTTGTGTGTGTATATATATATACAATTGCTGCATCAATCAACATATTCAAGGACTCAATGTTCAAAGCTACGTGACCGAAACGTCAAGCGGGAAGCAGGAGCGCAAGAGCGTCAAATTTTCTAAGCTCCAAATTTGAGAGCGCCTAGTTTTTTAATAATTTAATATTCTTATTTATGAATATTTAAGGATGCACAATCTCTTAGATTTGCATAAAAGTGAATATCATCTTTGAGCCTTTGTAGTAGTGATTAATTTTGTTTCATATAAAATAGAAATATCGCAAGTCAGCAATTATACGTATGATCTACTTAGTATCACTTAATAAGTCAATTTTAATAATTTAACAGACATATCATTACAAAATGTCTTTCAGGTTTGCTAGAGCAATAAAGGCAAGTGATCTCCTTAACTTTTGCTTTCTCTGATTTTGTTACTGGTTTTGGAGAAAAATTTATCTTTCACATTCTCTAGATGTTGAGTAATTGCCCCTTAAATATTTACACACATTTTGAAGAAATGGATACAGTTACAACAACCAAATGATCAATTAAATTGCAAAAAAATGTAAACTTAAAAACTTGTAATTCTTTTTGCAAAAGTGAGATGCTTTTGTGTTGTGAGAATAGTGCTCTTTTATCCCACCTCGGGTTCTCTAATGCATTCCCTTCTTCATTTTCTCTTTTTTATTTTTGGGTTTAAAGTGAACTTTTCCGGTCCAATTCGCTCTGTGCACTTTTTGTTATGTTGGAGAGCGATTTTGTCATGAATTTCAACCAAGTTCGTGGTTTCGCGAACTTAAGTTGCGAGCGTGGGTCTGGACCGATGAATCTGGTGGCTTAGGTTCAAAGCAATGGATCATAGCAAATATCTAGTTATTTTCGTGTGTTTCTTATTTCGCATCTTTTCCACAACATTGTCTTTCCCTAATGACCGTAAAGGTTATATAATCCACGTGGACAAATCTAGTATGCCATTGTCCTTTCCGGAGTCGAACCATTGGTATACCTCCACACACTCGTCTCTCTTTACCGAAGGCAATGACGAGCCTCCCCAACACATCTATACATGTATAGCCACGCGATATCTGGATTCAGTGTGATTTTGTCCCCATCCCAACTAAAAAAATTGCAACAAAAGCCAGGTCATGTAGCAGACATAAGAAGAGACAATAGGCCGCCACCTAACAACCCACTCGCCCGAGTTCCTTGGCTTGAACGAAAAATTTGGTATATGGCCCATGTCTGGGTTTGGAGATGACACAATCATCGGCATTATCGATCAGGGATAAGGCTGGAGAGCCCTAGCTTAGCGATGAGGGTATGCCACCAGATAGGTGACGTGGTGCGTGTGAGTGTGGGGAGCCGTTCAACTCATCTCGCTGCAATAAGAAATTAATCGGGGTGCGTTCTTTCAATAAGGTGATGAATCTAGCCGGAATAAATATAACAGACCCAAGTGATTTCGATTCTCCTAGGGACTATTGGGGACATGGGACCCACGTTGCTTTGATAGCTAGCAGTAGCCCGGTGGCTCACACTAGCTACTTCGGCTATGCCCCCGGAATAGCCGTTGGTATGGCGCCGAAGGCCTGTATCCCCATGTATAAAGTGCTGTTTTACGATGCATCCTCTGCTACTTTTGCGACCGACAGGATGGTGGGGATACACCAAGGGATCTTTGATGGTGTCGGCGTCTTTCCTTGTCGATAAAATTCAACAAGGCCGCATTTTATGAGGATCCCATTGAAATTGGAGCATTTGCGGCTATGGAAAAATGGATTTTGGTGGCGTGGGGGCCCAGAAATAAAGGGCACAATCACCTAACCAACGGAGCTCTGTGGGCCACCACAGTGAGAGCTAGCACAATCGATTAGGACCTCATTGCTCATGCCACTTTTGGCGATGGAGAGTTGATGGTCCTCGGAAGGTCCGTTTAACTTGTAAGTTTATTTATCTCGAAAGTCCCTCTGTATTTC
The DNA here is from genome assembly GCA_001753735.1 of Embelia ribes. Classification (NCBI taxonomy): domain Eukaryota; kingdom Viridiplantae; phylum Streptophyta; class Magnoliopsida; order Ericales; family Primulaceae; genus Embelia; species Embelia ribes. The sequence continues at coordinate 11,650 of MKEJ01051206.1, read as the reverse complement.
GGAGGAGACATAGGCAAGGAAAGTTGACAATATGACAGCCTTGACCCTTTGGAAGTTGCCTGAAAGTTCATCTTTTGCGATTATGTTAGTGCGACAATAAATACGGGAACTGAATGAGTCACGTGCTGTCGGAGCTATCGTGAGCTCATATGATGGACAAACTTTCCCACCGGATAAATTAAAATTTCCATTTCTATTCGTGGACTACAAAGATGTGGAACAAATAAAGAGTACCCAAACCTGATATACTTGCTCCCGGGGTCGATATATTAGCTGCGTGGTCACCTGAGAGTTGGGACGCAAAGATCGGTGATAACTTATTACTCACCGACTATATGGTTTTGTCAGGCATGTTCACGGCATCACCACATATTGCCAGAGTAGCTGCATTGGTAAAAGCAACACATCGGCATTGGACCCCTGATATGATCCAATCTTCTCTTATGACTACTGTTGACGTAACGGATAATCTGAATCATAAGTTCTTGGACCAGGCCACGGGGTTTTTTGTGACTTCTCTCAATTTTGGAGCAGAACAAGTTAATCCCAACAAGGCGGTGGACCCAGGGCTCATCTATGAGATCAAGGTCCAAGATTACGTCGATTTCTTATGTGCAATGAACTATACAACCAAAAAAATTCAAACCATCACGAGAAAGTTAAATTCCATCTGTGAAAAGGCCAGTTTGGATCTAAATTATCCTTCTTTTGCTGGGGTCATGAACAGCACCAACACGGCTAGTAGCTACACCTTCAAGAGGGTTTTGACCAAAGTCGAAAATTTGGACACTGTTTATGAATTATCCATTTTTGCTACAGGCTTCTTGAACATTATTGTGCAGCCAAAGTTACTTTCCTTCCATGGGAGATACAGCAAGGCGGAGTTCAACATGATTGTTGAGGTCTATTCTCCGAAATGCAACTACACTTATGGGCATTTAATTTGGAAAGAGGGAAATGCAATTACGCTTATGGGCATTTAATTTGGAAAGAGGTTAACGGGACTCATGTCGTGAGAAGCTCGATCGTATGTTCATTAGATTTGCAATCCTGATACTGCTGCTGACGTGGTTTTCAAAACTTGCAAAGAATATATACTCAAAAGTTTCTATGGAAAAGGTGTGGTCTTTCATTTTGTAAGGGATGGTAAGAATGAAAAATTATGCTAAATAAAAAAAACTTCTTAGTTATAAATATTCTAAGACGAACTTCAAATTATAATAAACATGAAAAAATCCATTTATCTAGAATTACTCTATTGAATTTGATTTTGTCTATTGAATCCTCCAACTGCATACATTATACAACTCGTATCTTTAAATGATTTACTGGGATCCCGAACAGAAGTTAATCAAGGCATATATAATCAAGCAAACCGCCTTTCTAATCAGTTTCTTTCAAATCCCCACAAAGGGACACCAAGACGAAGATAAAGAGAAGGGGTTGTATTCGCCACTTTTACCACAAGGTATATGGTCAAGAGTGGTGGTCCAACCACGGCAATGATCGCTATGTCAGCTCGTAAAAGTCACATAAGATTGATGTTAACAGTTAGAGCGCAACATTGCACTGGTAGCATTCTTATCACACAAAACATAGGAAAAATGAAAAGGAGAAAACAAATGGCTATCTAACTAAATCAAATCATATACATCATATACAATAATATAAAAGTAGAGTCTTCATGTTAGTTTTATGACAAGTGTCCACCCTCTTTGAATGACATGTGTACATTTATATTAAATAAAATAAAAATAAAAGAGAATAAAATTATAGCTATTTGAATTTGTGGAGGAATGAAATGGTAGGACCGCCATTATGGAATTTACTATAAAATTAATGACAATTAAAATATGAAATTAATTGAAATAAAACCAATGAGACTACATGAATTTGTGGAGGAATAAAACGGTTTGAATCATCATTATGAAATTTATTATGAAATTAATGATAATTAAAAACTTATAAGGTGTCATGTGCTTAATTGAGAAAATAAAAACTACGTGCATATTTCGTCTTTTGAGATTTTATACACTACACCCTTCGTGGAATATATTATTTACTATGATGTATTCAAATGAAAAATTTTACGCTTTATGTGGTTATACAATTCTCGAAAAAGAAGTCATTTTACAAAGATAAAACTTTTATTTTAATCGATTATCTCTCTAAAAGGTAACGTTTATATAGCTCGAATATGAATTAATTTCTGGTTTCTCATATTTTTGTTCTCTATCACATTGTTACTTTGATAACTATGTGAGTATATATGGATAGATACAAGTAAACATAGTTGCATGCATTTTCACTCCTGAATCTATTTTTTTAAATTTCTTTTATTTATTTAGATATACTTTATGATTCTGCACACAATTCAATAGTACATGTTATATTTGAAAGATGTTGAAAAATTTCGGAAAATAGTGTTTCCTTTTGTTTTCTTGGTTACCATCTCTCATTATTAATTTCTCAAAAATATAATTTTTGGAAGAGAAAGACATGTAAAAAAAGATATCATTTTGCGTAAAATATGAATTTTATTTTAAATTTTCATTTATGATAATTGATGTATTTGCAACGAAGTGACTCCAAGTACGCACCAACTAAAGGACATGTGGAATTTTCTATTAGTAAGAAATAAAATATAAATTTTATAGAAGGCAAACAAAAAAATGCATTTCTTGAATAACTTTTATATTCACTTCTCTCATTGCAATAGTTATTATTAACTATTTTTATTTTCTACTTTGTCGACTACCATAGATAAGGATATACATTAAAGGAGTTGCGATAAGAATATTTTTTACATAAAAAATGATAAAAGATTAAAAAATTATCTTGGAGTTGATTTTGACAAAAGAAATAATCTAGACAAATTTGTAATTGCACTCGCATGAAATTTAGTTGTGGTTTTATAACTTCTATTGAGTGGTTTAATAAAATCTCTTCCTATCCAATATAGTATATGAATATTTTTAATCTTTTTAATTTTAATCGAACTATCTTTCACTTACAGTAATATAAAAAATATATAATTTTTATCTATTTCCGATTCATATCACATAAATAAATCTACATATATTCCCGTGCAACGCAGGGGATTACACGCTAGTTCTACATATATAGGTTAATGCAAGTACTGACCCATGCATATTCTCATTTCTGCAGCCATCTGTTCTTCCAATTCAAATGTTGCAAGTTGGCCAGCTAGTCATTCTCAGTGTTCCTTCAGGTTAGAAGTATTTTCTTTGTTCTCTTGCCTGCCATTATTGTTCTGCTATTTCTCTTAATAGCTCCAACAATATTTGGCCGCATCTTTGCTGGATGTGATGTAAGATTGGATTAGTGTAATGCAATCATTACGAAAGGAACTACCCTGTTCACTCATCCAATCTTTGATTTGTCTAAATATTTAATTCGCCGATATATCTTATGAAAGGTGCATTCCATTCTCTTGTTAACTTTTTGGGAGAAAACTTAGAACTCACTCAAGTGAGTTTCCAAAAACAGAACTCCTTACATCCGAATTTTTTTAAATGCAAAGTAGCTAAAATTTCCGATTGCAGAGTTCACAACCATGGCAGGTAGGCGGCTCCGAGATGCTGTCAAGTCTGTGTTGACTTCAGGAGGAAATGGAGAATTCAGCAGCAATGTCCATGTCATTATCGCTGGGCTTACAAATGCATATTCGCAATACGTGACCACCTTTGAGGAGTACCAAGTTCAGCGTTATGAGGTTCGTATTCAAAGTTCCTAAATCATTGTTACTCATTGATGTTTTTGCTACAAAACTTGTATGGAAAGTGCTATATCACACCATTTTTGTTGAAACTGATATAACAGCAATGAACTGAACTGTAACTCAAAGTGGGAGCTAAGTCTTCCACTTAATCAGTAAGACAAAGGCACATCATTGTTACTAATTATTTAAAGAGAGAGACACCAAAATAAGTATTTTTTTGAACTATCTTCCAAAAGCCATTTTCGAAATTGGCATTTCAATGGAGTGTTTGTTTTGAACTAGTCATCTTGAAGTCAGCTACTTGAACTCACCAATTGGAGTGTTAAGTTTGCTTTTTTGAAATATTGATTATAATTTGTTTGCTTGAAAACCCCATTTGAATTGGCGATTTTAGATGCTGAAGATATGCCTTTTAGAAGCATTTTCTAAATAGATGCTTATTTTGGTAAATAGTTTAAAACAAGCTTTTGTGGATAAGTAGTTGTGAAATAGGCTTATTATTACTTTTTTTTCCTTTTCCACAACAATTCTCTAACAAGGTTGATTTTGAATTTCAGGGAGCATCTACTCTTTTTGGTCCACATACACTCCATGGCTACATCCAGGAATTCAAAAAACTAGCCGCAGCCCTTGTCAGTGGTACACCTGTAGATGCGGGTCCACAACCTCCAGATCTCCTTGACAGGCAAATCAGTCTACTGGGACCTGTCGTTGTCGACTCCACCCCACTCGGTGTGAAATTCGGGGACATAAAAATTGACGTTCCTTCTAACTCTACCTTCAAGAGGGATGACTTAGTTACAGTCACTTTCTGGTCCGCCTGCCCGAGAAACGATCTCCTGACCGAAGGCACGTATGCACTGGTTGAGATTCTTCAGGGCAAAGACACTTGGGTCCCAGCATATGACGATGATGATTTTTGTCTGAGGTTTAAATGGTCACGGCCAGCAATGCTAAGTTCTCGAAGCTACGCGAGCATAGAGTGGAGAATACCCCAATCTGCAGTTTCAGGTGTGTATAGGATAAGGCACTTTGGTGCCTCAAAGGCTCTTTTTGGTTCGATCCATCATTTTACAGGTTCGTCTAGTGCCTTTGTAGTGGCATAAGAGTGTAATATGCAAAATTAAAAATAAAATAAAATTAAGAACGGAATATGTCGTTACCGTCTCACGATATACCTATATGTACAATCTTTAGTAAGAATTAATTTTAAACTAATATGTGACTTTATAAACTAGATTGGGATTGCGATGTGTATTTGACTGCATCACGTGTCCCCCTCGTGTCTGTTCTTTTCCCTATTTTTATCCGATTATTTCTTGACATGAACATGGAGCAAGTTTCTTGTGTTGGATGTGTTCATACAATTAGGGATGAAGGATTATAATAAGCTACAAAATGGAGAAACTATTATTGTTTTTATGTTTCATGCCCTTCGCTTTTCCTGCTGCGATTGTTATGCAATATGACACGAATGAGCGATGGGCACTACGAATGCCATTCTGTAATATCAATTTCGTCACATACTATTGTAAATGCTTGAATGGTTGATTTGAAAATGTGGGTTTTTGTGGCTTTGGTTATTTATAGAGCATTGTCTATATGAATCTGTGAGAAAAGTTCTATATTGTTAGGTTCGTAGATTTGGATTAAGATTTATTAACTTAGAAGTCAAGTAAATGGAGGTTGATTGGTAACACGGTTGTTCAGTGAGTTATTCCTAACTTGCTAAAGAATTGAGGTGATTTTAGACCTAATCAAATGGTCTTGTCTCTATTTTTGACTAGTTAAACAAGACGTCCAAAGTGCCCTATTGCCTAATTACTTATAATTACAATTTTCATGTCAATCTAATTCTCAGATTTATAATTATTCACAAGTTGCCAATTTATTTCTTCCCAAAAGATTGTATTGTCATAGGATTGTTGATTGGAAAATGAAAACATTGATAGCATTTATGAATGGATGATTCAATCATTGGTCTTGTGGAAGATTGTCGGTTGCAAAATTGTTAATAAAAAATTTACTAATGGAAAAGATTACAACAATTAAAAGTAAAAGGTTATAGTACTAATTACTAAGTAGAATAATACAAAAAAGAAGCCCTTTGCACTAAAAAAAATCTTTTTGGTCAAATCAGAGTACTTAGGGTTCACACGCTCGAGTGGTAAATACCAAATCGCCGGCGAAGTTGAATTGTCAAATTTATTTATAGTTAATTTGACAACGTGCCCAAGCCGTTATTCCTCTATATTGTTAATTTCTCAAGAGGGCCAACAAAAATAAGAATTTGTATAAACAAAATCCTTTTTTCTTCACAAAAATAAATTTATGAGAACCATTTCTGCCTAAGCAAGATACAATTTGTGTGACCGATCCAATCATAGAGTCACATGTCATGAAAATAGATAAATAATAGTTTCGATGATTTTGAAGTAATGTGATGATATTAATAATTTTAAAAATAGTTTCCCTTGGTTATATTTTATTAAATTTTGGTTGCAATAAAATTTTCAATTTTTATTTTATCTTAAAAGTTGGATTTATTTTTTACTTTTAAACTTTGAAGCTGAATCCTTTTGGTTATAGTAACTAAAAAACTAGAAGCTCTAATATTTCAATTTTATTTTTTTCCTCAAAGTTGCAAGAAACAAACCTCACAACCATTTTATTTAAAGTTTTTGAAAGTTGGCATTGAGACATGATTTAGAAGTTATGTATATTTATATTTACATTGTCTCTTCTTGTCCTAATAAACATTTAAAATTCTGAAACTAAATTAGAAGTAGCAACAATTATGTATTTTTGAAATTTAGTCACACTATAACTATTACTATTTAGTAAAATCATATACCAAAATCTCTCCAAATCGGTTTAAAATTTTCAGTTAAATACCAAAAGCATATCGTTTAAAAACCGAATACCCATTTAAAAATCATCTACCATTTATTCATAACCTAGCTCATTTATAGTATTGCGGTACTCGTTTTCGATCAATTTATCATTTGTTATTTTATATTACCTTTGACAAAATTTAACAATTTATATATAATGCAAATGAAAGTTTATTTTAATTAAATTAGTCTCACAAGCCATATAATCATATTAAAAGTAGGCGTTATAGCGATCACTATCTATTACATTTGAAACATATATATTTTTACATAAAAATATAATTTTCATATGACATTATATACATATAATTACAGAAATATGCATAAATGTATACATTTATTCGAATTAATTAGGTATCCAATTAATATAGATATCATGTATCACGTTAAAATAACCAAATATTGGGTACTAAATATCTAAGTATTAATAAATACTTGTGTTGAAAATTTATCAATCCAAAAATAAGTAGAATAACTTAAATGAATTATAATTAATTTGGAACGGACTTGGCACCCGCTACAATCCCCGCCCGTTGCCATCCTAGACCAAATCACCGTTCCGTAAAAGAGGGAAACCAAAAAGGAAAAAAAAAACATACTATAAAAATTGAACGCGCTTTCGAAAAAGTAAAAAAGCAAAAAGAAAAAACAAATTAACCTTCCCTGTCTATCTCGCGCCCTTCTTAACTATACATATATATATATATATATATATACACTCACTGTATATATTTTCCCTGTCAATCAAGCTCCATCTCTCTCTCTCTCTCTCTCTCTCTGTTAAACCCCCAAGTCCTGTCCATTTTCAGATCTCTCCCAATTCTACTTCAATAAACCCTAGGAAACCCTTATTTGTAAATTCCAAATTCCAATTTAACATTCCCCTCTCTCTCTAAAGCCCCAATTTTCATCCCGCAGATCTCCCAACAAAACCCCCAAATCATATTCTTCACCAATTGCATAGTAAAACCCTAGAATTAAATTCCCCAGTTTTTCAATTCATATTCAACTTTTCCTCTCTCTCTCTCTCTCTCAAGAAAGACTTCCAGATCTCTCTCAAGAAAAGAACCCAATTTGATTTACCCACTGTAGAGTAGAAACCTAGGATTAAATTTGCAATCTTTAGCTTCAATGAAGAGCTCGAGCCAATGGTTCACTATCGGGCTTGTATCGGCTTGGTATGCCTCGAACATCGGCGTGCTGATCCTAAACAAGTATTTACTGAGTAATTATGGGTTTAAGTATCCGATCTTTCTTACCATGTGCCATATGACAGCTTGCTCATTGTTTAGTTACATAGCTATTGTGTGGATGAGGTTGGTCCCCTTGCAGGCAATTAAATCCCGTGCTCAGTTCGCGAAGATCTCGGTTCTAAGCTTTGTTTTCTGTACCTCGGTGGTGAGTGGGAATGTGTCGCTTAGGTACCTTCCTGTGTCGTTCACACAGGCCGTAGGGGCCACCACGCCCTTCTTTACAGCCGTTTTTGCGTATCTAATGACCATGAAGAGGGAGGCTTGGCTCACTTACCTCACCCTTGTTCCGGTGGTGACCGGGGTTGTCATTGCCAGTGGGGTAAGTTTCTCCCCACTTTTCCCCCTTTGGTGTGTTTTTGTGTGAATTAGGTTGGTTATCTTCATCATTATAAAATGATTGATCTTTGGTTGACTTACATTTTTTTGACGAAATGCATTACCATTGATTGCTAGGAGCCTGGAGAAGTATGCTTTTTAGTATCATAAGTTGAGGTTTGTCATTACCAGTGGGGAAATTTTGTTCTTATCGTCTTTGGTCCATAGGATATGCTTTTGCTTTTCATTTTGATTAGGAGTAGGTGCTTCCTGTGTAAGAGCTTAACCAGACTTCTCAGAAGGCTACGTCAATAGAAAATCAATCATTCGACTGCAATGCGGGAATGATTGAGATTGGTTATTTTTATGGATTGTCCTTATTAGTATGAAACAATTGATCTTTGATTGGCGTTAAAATTCGATGAATTGTGTCAGTATTGGTGCGTAGGAGCTTCAGAAGTGCCGTTTTTGTAAGTCTCCACCTATCTCTCTTCTCTCCTTTCTCCTTAGTGCGATTCAGATGGGTTATTAGGATAAGTCATCCTTATTATAATGAAAGAGTTGAAACGGCCAGCTTTGTGGGCCGTAACCCAATTATAGTGAAGTCAAGGTTTCAATTCCCGCTCCCCTAAATGCGGGCTCAGATGTATCAAAAAAAATAATTATAATAAAAGAGTTGAGGATTGATTGTGTTGAAAATTTCAACAGGCAATATTGGTTGCTAGGAGCTCTGTATTCCGATTTTTAATGTCATTGAGGTTGAGTTTGCCATTGACTGTGGGTTGTATTTCCTATTTTCCCCCTTTTTTATGCTATTGATGTGATTTAGATTACTTACTGTGATTTGTTATGGAATTGATGAGGCATGTATGTATATGTAAATGTAAGTGATCTGGTTCTTATGAAAATTTTGATCTTGTTTTGGTTCTTTGAGTTTTCAATCAATTGCAATAAATTTGGTAGTTGGGAAGTCTTTTTAGTATGATAGGTGGGTGATTGAATGATGAGTAATGTATTGGTGGATAATTGATTTATTCTTATGAAAGATATCTTTGTTTTCATTCTTTAATGTTTTTCAATTGCTTGCATTAGGTTGCTGGCACGATTGTGATTGGATATTAAATTGAAGAAATGAATATGTACAATTACCTTAGCTCTGTTGAAAGAATTGATTTTGTTGGTTTCTTTAAATTGTATATGACTGGGCAAGTATTGATAGCTAGAAATTCCTGTTTTAAATAATGTACTTTTATGTGAAGGATTTAAGTTTTCCTAATTCCGGAATATATTGATAGAAAGTTTTTGTTTTGACTAAGGCCTAGTTTGGGGTTGCTATTTTTAAGCTGCTTCTGCTTTTTTCTCTTGGAAATTGTAGCCTATGGTGTTGATATCAAAGTACCTTCTTTTAGAATCTGCTGCTGTTTTTTCAAGAGTATTTTTTGAAGCAACCCACGGGTTGCTTTTAAAAGTTGCTTTTGCTTTTTTATCATTAATTAATAAAATAGCCTCAATTTTATTTTACTCAATCCCAATGCATACCTATTTTTGTCTTTTCAAAATAAAAAATATGAATTTACCAAACACCACACTTCTTATCAAAGAAACTTTTAAATATTTCTTACAAAACACTATGATTGTACCCACTTTTATAATCAACTTTTAAAAGCAGCTTTGAGAAGCGGATTTTGATAAGCACCAACATTCCCAAACTAGTCCTAACTATTCAATTTCTCTTCTGAAAATCAGGATCATATTTATGTGTTCATTCTTTACCCTATTGTTCCTCCAAGTCTTCAGTGAGCAAGCTTCTATTCAACAGTTTGATTTATACTATTTATTCAGAAAATATTGCATTGACTAAAAATAGGAAAAGATACCATGTAGTTTATTTTATTTTATTTTTGTTATTATTATTATTATTATTATTATTTATTACCGGAAGGTATCTCAAAGTGTGAGGCTATATTAAAAGACTATGTTTATCTGCTAATGGTGCATCTGCATCACAAAGATTAGGCATTCACTCTTTTCCAATGAGTCTCACAGCTGTAAGAAATGTATCAGATACAATATATATTGAGGTGTGATGCTCCATTATTTAATGATTTGGATTAGTTTCGTGGTGTAATTAACCAACTGTATGGAGAGAATAGCTCTTTATATGCATTTAGCCCTTCTCGTATGGCCGCCATTTGTTATTCTGGGAGTAATTACTAGGGGAGGATCCAAAAATTCGAAAAAAGGGGGGCAAAATCTATGTATAAAAAGATATAAATTATTATTAACCAATGAAAATCTTAAATTTATTTTAGTGCTCATTTCAACACATCAAAAGTATAATTTTATGCCATAACTTAGATTTTATGCTCATTGGAACACTATATACACTTCAAATGACAAAAAATGAGAAAATAGTTAAAGATTTTATCGAAATGTATGATTATATTTTTAAATATAACATAAGGATAAACAAGATATTAAAATAGTATTGTCAAATTTTAATAAATCATAATTGTAATAAATAAGATCAATTTATATTTTTTTTGAAAGCAAAATAAGTAGAAAATTATCTTATATGGAGAATAAAAGTATAAAAAAGTACAATGATACTAACGCAGATAAATGCAATATAACCAAATTATTTTTTTTAGTAACTTTTGAAGCAATATTGAATATAAACTATTATAAATCACTAAATACAAGGCCAACACACAAACAATAACTGGAAAAGTATAATAGCCTAACATGTTTAACAATCAATATAAATGCTAAAAAGAAAAAAAAAATGGAAAAAATAAGTATTCAAATGGTGTACAGGGATTCGAATCCAGTGGTGTATTTATAAGAAATGAGACCTAAGTCAAATACAAAATTTAGAGCGTCTTGCATTACATAATATCACGTTTCCGAGAAAATTGATTTATAGAAATATCTATTGTTTTTATTTTTCGGAAATTTCAAATTATTATCTCTTATTGTAGTCTTTTTTTACTATTATATCTCTTAATTTTGCATCTATAAACGTCCAATTTTCATAATCATAAATATTAACATGCCTTAGATTTATCAAATTTTCAATCTCTATGTTTTCTAATTCAACATCATCCCTTCCCAATTCTTTACGAGAATCCTCTTCTTTTCCTTGCATAATCTCATTACTAATATGACCAATTTTATCACTCATCTTTTCATTAAAATTTGGTTAGCTCAGAAATTCATCCATTAATTGAGTTGTATTACTTTTCTCATTTAAGACAAATTTATCAATTACTCCACTTTGAGACAATATTAACTTTTCAATTCTTTTTAGTTTTCCCGATTTTTCATATCTATTTGGATATTTTCTATAAGGCATTTTAATGTTAAATAGATATGAAACGTTTTAAGCAAACCATTTTGTATATAATAAATTAAACATTGCATTTCATATCATATACAATAATATA
>MKEJ01051200.1:0-12712 GCA_001753735.1 Embelia ribes | reverse complement strand
AAATCAACTACACCATTCTGAAATGCAGGATTGAGTGATTTACTCAACACCATTCAGTACATCCATGATCTGTTATTGTTCATCTTACCCTACATATTTTATGATAACTATACACAATTAAAATACAGGTATGTACTTTAATCTAAAAAAACAAATTAATTGTCAAAATTTGTAATATTTATATTAATAATTCCTACTTTCTAATATATATATATATAAATATTTACAAATAAAAATGAATACATATATAAAAATAAAAAATTATCTTGCAGCAATGGCGCCTATTGCGCGGAGGCGTGCATATATATATCTTAACTGATATACGCACAAAAATATCAGAACATAATATATTTGAGTGTTTATGAATTTTGTTATAAGAAGATGGAGAAGAAGTGCTGGTATTATAATGGAGTTTGAGAAATTGTAACGGCATTTTGTAACGGCTTTTGTAACGGACATTAATCGTCGACGGAATTAGCAACGAGAATCATTTATTTGATTTTAATAGTAATATTTTTGCGGAGAAATTTACCAACAGTATTTGCGACGGAGTCTCATTTATTTAAATTTAATAATAATAAAACAATTGCGACGGAACTAGTGACGGTAATTCCCAACGGCATTTGCGATGGATAAATTTAATAGTATTTAGTAATAATACAAATATTGCGACTGATACATTACCAACGGACGTAGCAACGACAATAAAAAATATTCATTAGAAAATCCGTTGCAAATAAGCACAATTTCTCTCGGTATAGAAAGACCAAAACTCATAGTTTACTATGAGATTTTGGTATTTCTGTACCGTGGGAAAATGTGTTTTAATGTGCGGATATTCGATAATGTTGGAGTTAAAGGCTGGTTTTATAGTGAAATTTTAAATATTTGTAACGGATATAGCGACGGAAACCGTTGCAATTGCCGTTGATAAATACCTCGGGAATGCAATCAATCACGGCAACGGATATAGCGACGGAAACCGTTGCAATTGCCGTTGATAAATACCTCGGGATTGCAATCAGTCAGGACAACGAATATAGCGACGGAACAGCAATGGAAATTGCGACGTTTAAGTTCCGTTTTAAAATAAGCAACGGATTAGGCGACAGATCATGTCCACTGCAAATATCTGTCGCTATAACCGTCGAAAAAAGAACTTGCGACAGGAAATGAGACGAAAATTGGCCGTTGCAAATGTCCGTTGCAATAACCGTCGGGAAAAAAAAAAGTGTCGCCATATCCGTTGCGTTGTGCGACGGATTTATCACCCGTTGCAAAACACCGCCGCAATTACACTATTTTTTTGTAATGAAGGATAAGATTGATATGGTATCAAAGTATTACTACAAATCACAACAAACTCTTATCATAATTATATTTATCTTTAAATTAATCAAGAGATAAGCCATCATGTGAGCCACCAACATCTTGATTCTAGTTTTTAAATGGGCCGCCGCCTCCTCCTCCTTGGCTGTTGTTGGAGGAGTGTGGTTGAGCTGAGATGGGCGTTTTTGTGGACCTCTCTGTGCAACCATTGCACTTTGGTCGGTTTGGGGCTTGTATGATGTTGTGTTGCTCCTCAGCGAACAATAATCCGAAAACTTGAGAAACCGATGGGACTGGAGACATGGCAAGTGTCTGAGTTCGCAAATTGTGAAATGACTCATTAACCCCGATAAGAAGCTCTTTCATTTGCAACACGAGTTTGCCATGCCTTGATTGTGTTACATGTGCTTGAGGTTGTCGTAATGGGATTAATGGCGTCCAAGTCATTCCAGTGACCCTTTAAGGTGTTGTAGAAGTCTGTAACACTCTCGTTCTCTTAGCGGAGATTTGCAATGGTTCTTTGTATTTGAAATGTTGTGGCAAAGTTCTCGAGGCATTTTGCAACCCGCAAGGCTCGGGGTGATTGTGCTGTTGATGCTATTCAATAGTCAGGAGAGAACAAGGGTAGCAACCCGTTCCCACATAGGGACAATGTCTGGATCATCCAGTATTGGTAACGTTCCATCGATGAAACTTATTTTGTTTTTGGCATGGGGTACAATTCAGACAGCTCGACTCCACGAGAGAAAGCTCATGTCGTGGACTAAGGGTGTTCTCGGATGATCGGCGGAGCATATGAAGTATGGGTACGAAACACCTGTGCTATTAGCCTTTGAATTTTTTGCTGCCTTGTTTCTGGTTTTGTTGTGGCTATGACATTTGCAGTGACTTCATCGATGGCTATCTTTGCCGTGCGTTTGTGACTTTATTTTAGAGTTTTTTTGGCTTGTAAATTTGGGGCTGCTCTAATACCACTTTAAGATGGTACAAGTGTAGGAAAAATGTTTGTATCTTCTTATGTATCAACGAAGATACCTATTTATATACAGATTGGGATCACAAAATAAGGTAATCAATTAGTATCGAATCCTCAATAATGAAATAATAATCTCCAATTAATAACATGATACTCGGAGATATTCTCTAATTAATCCCGTTAATTATGCTTGAAATCTTCTAATAATGGTGAGATCTTCTAATATAAACAAATCACATATGGATATAGTTTAGATAAAATTCTGGCAGATTTCCCCATTCTGTACAAAAACTTAAGTCATATAAATTGCATATGGGTAATTATTTAGAATTTCAAACTTCAAAATAAGCTTATTTTTATGCTTCAAAATTGTTAATGGTTTAATGCGTCGACGTTTTGCTTAAAAACCCTAAATAATCTGTGGATTCATAGGTGAGCGTGCCCTTAATTCATGCAATTAAAATTTAAAAGATTAGAGAGAATATTTATGGATGAAGAGATATTTTTTTTTGTATTTTATAATCTACATAGGTCAAACGCTTCAGCCTATCCATGTGAATGTGTCCGTTTGTGTTGCTGGAAAAAGAATTTCGGAAAAATAAATTTCTTATGATTTTCTAAGTGATCGGTCGCACATAGAAAATCTCCTTAGAAAATATTATTTGTTGTCATAATTTTCTAAATAAATGTATATTAAAGAGGAGAGAGAACTGTAGATTTATTAAAGGTGTGGATTTGCGGTAAGGGAAAAAATAATGGCAGACAAAGATGTATGACTTTTTCCTACATCAAAGGTTTTGGAAAATATTTTCAGCAGTTTTTGAGAGAATTATTTTTTCCAATATTTTACTATAGATTTTGAAAATAATCTTTATCAGACCATATTTTTCATCTAAACAAACATGAAAAAAAATCTAGTTTTTGCTTAAATTATTTTCCTGGTAAATAAATTGAGCCTAAAGGTAGGTAATTACTTCGTATTGAGAAAATACAGCAAATATTGTGGCGATGGTAATGAAAAAGGAACTTGAAAGGAACATATAACGAAAATCTTATCGAACGAAGAAGGTGCTGAGGTCAAGTAAATAAACCCAATGACCTTAGTTACATCCATATCAGAAATGTGATATAGTAAATTTATAATAAGGCGATACCCACAATTAATAAGGTCACCCAATATCATACATCCTAATTAAGGTCACAGTCGTGTTAAAAGTGCTCTAGCAAATAGTTTCTCGTTAATTTTCTACAATAACTATTATAGAGGCTTCCCATGGTGGAATAATGAGGACTTAGATACAATGAAAGTTCGAAAATTCAAACAAAACTAGCAGTACTGATTCTCCATTACGCTACTCATTGTAGTGTCATATTCTTCGAGACCCAATATGCCCCGAGACAGCAAATGGGCTGGATGAAAATGATAAGTTCTTTGTCGGATTATGCTAATTAAGCGAAGATAAATCAAAACCACCCAACAATGTAAATTAAAAAGTGTGGAATTTTCAAAAGGGGAACTTGTTTTGACTCTTTTGTAATTTCTGCATTAAACGACAAATCACCTAAATTAGTCCCCAAAGCTCCATCTGTGAAGTGCTGGCATTAGAGTGTTAATTCAAAACTATATAAAGTACAAAAGGTAATGTACAAATAGCTAGTTCGATAAAAATGGACGCTCTTCCCTTTCTGACCTATCCATTTGGATGCCACGGGGTCTTAGTCGTCCAATCAAAAAACCGAATATAGTCATCCAATCAGAAGACAAATAAGAAACGAAAATGCAAAACAAAAAATATTATCTTAAATATGTGAAAAAAGAGAAGTAACAATAAGATTAATGGTTTAAAATACAAATGTAGAAGACGGTTTTAGTGCAAAAAAAAAAAAAGGCAAATAAAATTTGAAAATATAAATGTGCACGGTTTTGACATTTTATTGATGGTAAATGGATACAATGAGAAGAAAAGTATTTATAATTTTTCCAAAGAGATATAATTATTTTCTTCATTTTTTACTTGTTAATTGCTTAGGTAAGAAACTAATTAGGTCTTGGTTTATTGAGAATATGGACATATTGCGACGTTGTCAAATTCACTGTAATCAAAGTGGGAGTGAGACAAATTCCTACTGTATTGGTAACAGAATAAAAGGTATGATTCTATCAATGCAACTCTACATTAAAATATTTGTATACCCTTAATTTTTTTAAATTTATTAGGTGTACTTGAATTGATTGTCCACAAGAAGCAAGTAGATACGTGTGGCATTTAAAAAGATTTGTCTTGAATGGTTCACATTATGTACTCGGCCCATCTAGCCGGTTTGATAATTTCCCGAACCGAATCTAATAAAGTAGGGTTGGGAATGTTGAGGTTGTAAAATCTGAATATAGTTGCGGAGAAGAAATTTGACTAAGTGCTAGGTCCGGCTGGAACCCACCTTGATTCGGCTGGAAAGACCCTTACCTTTGACCAGCCAGAGGTAGATCTGATAGTACTTAGGACCGGCCATAAGACCCCTGCAGTACTACCATAAAGGTCCCCCAAGTCTAGTCAGTCGAAGGCAGCATCCAGATGACGCGTTTTCATCAAATATTTGATATCAGTAAATGTGGAAAAAGATTAAATATTTTCCACCTTATCTTCAACATATTAATCAACATTTATTTAGGATTGAAAACCGAGTATAAATTTAGTTCTTTCTCTAATCATTTGTATGCCAACATAAGAGTAAAGATTAAAAAACAATTGAGAGAATTTGTTAGAAAGATTCAAGAAAAGAGAGAAAAAAAAAGTTTGTATACTCTTATATCTCTTTTATAGTGAAATATTCTTGACTTGACTGCCCCCAGACGTAGTCAAATTGACTAAATGGGTCAATAAATCTTTGTGTATTCTTCGTGTTGTTCTTTGATTTTTCATATTAGCATATAATTTTGAAACAACTGGTATTAAGCTCTAGATTGAGTGGAAGATGCAGATAAAGATTACCTGTATGGTAAAGATCTGCATGAACCTCTGTTGGGAAAGAAGCCAGCAGGAAAGACATATGAGAGTGAAAGCTACTGGAAGTGTGATGCATTTATCGCTATCCTAGAACCTAGCATTCAATATAGCAAAGGATATGAGCACAACCTCTCTGATGAAAGCATTATTCGGCATGCATGAGAAGCCATCCGTGATGAATAAGGCTCATCTGATGCAGTGGTTGTTTAATCTGAAAATGGCAGAAGATGCTACATTGCAGCATATCTCAACGAGTTCAATCTAACCACAACTAAGTTGAGCTTGGCCGATATTGATTTTGATGATGAAGTAAAAGCCTTGATTCTATTATCTTCCCTACCTGAGAGTTGGAATGGTATTGTAATTACAATTAGCAGTTCGATAGGAAAGGAGAAGCTGAAGTTCAAGAAGTTGTGAGACGTAATTGTGAGCGAAGAAATTTGCACGAGAGAATTCGGTATAACACCAGGGCCAGCTTTGAACATAGAAAGTATAGGTGGATCAACATCGAGGTATATCGAAATCCAAAAACAAGGGCAAGTCGAGTACCAAAAAATCAAATAAGGATTCAATAGAGTGTTGGAAATATGGAAAGTTTAGGCATTACCAGAATCAGTGTAAGGCACCGAAGAAACACCTTCATCATCCAAGTCTTGAAAATCTCAATAGATTAGGATAGGTGCAAGGTGCCAAAAAAGACGACTAAAAACGATGATGGAAAAAAATAATCTAATGTCATAGAAAAGATTAGTAACACCCTCATCTTAAAGTGTAAGAAGTCCAATGGAATCACTGGTGTTAGACTCTAGAGCATCTTTTCACTATTGCCCTAGTCGTGAAGCCATGGAGAATTATGTCTTTGGTGATTTTGGAAAGGTTTATCGAGTTAATGATGAGCCTTTACAGATTATAGGGAAGGGATATGTTCAGGTCAAGACGCGAAATGAACCTGTTTAGCTGCTACAGATATCAAGCATATTCTTGAATTGAAGAGAAATTTGATATTTATAGGGCAGATTGATAATAAAGGGTATAAAATGTTCTTCATGGGTGGTCTTTAGAAGACTACCCAAGGGGCCATAGTAATGGCTCGTGGAAAGAAGAAAGGTACATTGTATATGATAGCTAACAACCATGATAGTATTGTACTTGCCAATGCATATAGATATACATATTTGTGGCATTGTAAACTTGACCGCGTGATAAGAAAATGATAAATCAGCTTTACTCATGTGGTAAATTATCGGGCGGCAAAATAGTCAATGTTGGCTTGTATGAGGATTGTGTACTCAGGAAATAGGAAAGAGTTAGTTTTTCGAAGGTTGACAAAACTTTGAGAAAGCAAAAGTTAGAAATGGTACATAGTGATCTATGGGGATCAGCTCTAATGACATCACTTGGTAGCGCATTGTACTGCATGGCCTTCATTAATGACTCCACAAGGTGTGGGTTTATTTCTTAAAACGTAAATTTCTTTTTATATTTTTAAGAAGTGGAAAGCCTTGGTGGAGAATGTAACGAGTTTGAAAGTTAAATGCTTACGTTACGATAATGATGGAGAATATGAGCTCAGTGAGTTCAAAGAATATTGTGTTGTAAATGGGATTCATATGGAGAAGACAATCAGGGGGATTTCTCAACAAAATGGGGTGACTGAATGTATGAACATAATTCTGAATGAACATGCCAGGTGCATGTGGTTATATATTGGGTTGCCTAAGATGTTTTGGACAAATGTTGTTAATACAATAACGTTCTTGATTAATCGAAGACCATTAATTCCTTTAGATGGGGGAATACCAGAGGAAGCTTGGAGTTGTAAAAAGGTAAATATATCGTATTTCAGAGTGTTTAGTTGTGTTTCATATGTTTATATTGATCCCAATGCCAAAAGTAAATTGGATGTAAAGTCTATCAAGTGTACATTTATTTGATATAGTAGTGATGAATTTGGTTATAAATTTTGGGTTGAGAATAATCAAAAGATTATTCATAGCAAATATGTCATATTCAATGAGTTGGTAGTTTACAAAAACAGAATAGGTGTAGCGGATACTGGCAGTTAGGTACTCAGGATGAAAGTTTTCAGTATGTTGAGATGGATGATATTTCGAATATTGATGTAAGCAGAAATAGTCCAAATGACTAGGGGAATGACCAGGAGGTCATACAGATTGAACCGAGTATACCAATTATTATTGTGAAAAGGTTGATTAGACAACATCATGCCCCAGAAAAGTATTCACCCTCATTGCATTATCTTTTGTTGACTAATAATGGTGAACCAAAATGTTATGATGAAGCCAAGCAGAATAGGCATGTAAATAAGTGGGAGCTTTCAATGGAAGATGAAATGGATTACCTAATAGCAAATAATACGTGGGAATTAGTTGAATTTCCAAAAGGTAAGAAAGCTTTGTATAACAAGTGGGTTTACATTGTCAAAGAAGAGGTTGACGGTAGAAAGCGTTATAAGGCCGTATTGGTAGTAAAGGGCTTTCAGCAGAAACATAGTATCGATTATACCAACATATTTACTCTTGTTGTGAAACTAATCACTATTAAGTTGGTTTTGAGTATTGTATCTGCAGAGAATTTGCTGTTAGAATAGATAGATGTAAAAACAACTTTCTTCATGGAGACCTTGAAGAATATATATACATAAAGCAACCGCAAGGCTTTATGTCTGAAAGAAACAATGAATTGGTGTGCAAGCTGCAGAAGAGCTTGTATGGCCTGAAACAAGCCCTGAGGCAGTGGTGTAAGAAGTTCGATAGATTCATGCATAAGATTGATTTATCGAAGTGTAATGCAAATCATTTCTATTAATATAATAGGTTTGACAATAACTTTATCATTTTGCTATTATATGTTGATGATAAATTGATAGCAGGTTCTTATGCTCAAGAAGTGAATAAATTGAAGTAGCAATTATTTGAACGGTTTATTATGAAGGATCTTGGAGAAGCTAAGAGATCATTGGTATGTGAATTAGTCAAAATAAGGTGGCAGGGAAGTTGTATCTATCGCAAACTGAATATATTAAAAAGGTTATGAAGATAATCAAAATGCAAGATGCTAAGCCAGTTGGAACTCCTTTGGGTAGTAAGTTTAAACTATATAAAGGATAGTCACCTAGTACTAATTCAGAGTGTGCCCACATAAAGAAGGTTCTCTATGCTTCAGCAGTTGGTAGTATTATGTATGTTATGGTATGTACAATGACAGATATTGCACACGCAATGGGTATATGAACAATCCCGAAAAATAACATTGGGAAGCCATAAAATGGATCCTTAGATATTTGTAAGGTACACATAAAGGGTTTTGTGTTTTGAAGGCAAAGATTTGGAATTGCGAGGTTCTGTTAATTCCGACTTGGCAAGTCACCTTGATAAGAGAAAGAGTAATACAGGGCATGTATTTATTTTGGGTAGTACGTCTATCGCTTGGACTTCTAAGTTGCAGAAAAGTGTGGCTCTGTCTACCACATAAACAGAATATGTAGCAGTAACTAAAGCTAGTAAAGAAATGGTATCGTTTTAGAATTTCTTGTGTGAATTGGGGAAAGGGCAAAAGAATAGTATTTTCTAGAGCAATAATTAGAGTGTTATTTATTTAACTGAGAATCATTCCTTTCATTCAAGAACAAAGCACATTAAGTTGAAGTACCATTATATTCATGAGCTTTTAGAAAAGAGGTTGTTGCAACTTGTGAAAATTAAAGGAAGTAAGAATCCTGCTCACATGTTAATTAAGGTAGTGAACTTAGATAAGTTGAAGCTATGCATGACTTCAATTGACCTTGAAACTTGAGGTTTCGAGGATTGGCGCCCATCACTGGTATGAGTTGATCACAGTTCAGTAGATAGAGTACAAAGTTATGCCAAAGTATAAGGTTGTGCAAGAGTCCAATCTCCAAGTGGGAGATTGTTGAGGTTGTAGAGTTTGAAGATAGTTGTAGAGCAGAAATTTGACTAAGTGTTGGGTCTAGTTAGGACCCCCCTCAGTTTGGCTGGAAAGGCCCTTACCTTGGGCCAACCGGAGGTAGATCTGATAGCATTTAGGACCAGCCAGAAAACCCCTGCAACATGGTTAGAAAGGCCCCAGGTCCAGCCAACCGGAGGCGGCACCCAAATGATGTTTTTTTCATAAATTTGATATCACCAAATATGGAAAAAATAAATAAATCTTTTCTACATTATCTTCAGTATATTAATCAACATTTATTTAGGATGAGAATCCTAGTATAAATGTATTTCTTTCTTTAATCATTTGTATGCCAACAGAGTGAAAATTTAAAAATAATTTAAAGCAATTATTATAGAGGTAAGAGAGAGAGAGAAAAAAATTTGTATACTCTTATATCTCTCATATAGTAAAGCGTTCTTAGCTTAGGCGCCTCCAGATGTAATCGGATTGATGAACTGGATCAACAAATCTTTATATGCATTCTTCGTTTCTTTACTTTTTCATATTAGCATATAATTTATCCATTTGAAACAAATGTGAAATGTTTTTTAAAGGCTCAACACCTTTCCAAACCTCAAAAATATATTGCATTATAAGAAAATCCAGCTATTAAGAATAAACCGCCACTCTAGGCGATCACACGTTTTTCTTTTTCTTTTTTCATAGTGTGTTTCAATTCAAGTCTTTGCTCCTCCCCTATCACTCCTCTTTTTCTTAGAATATGACATTCACGAGCAAGCACAATAATTAGGCTTATTTAGTTGTAATTTTTAAAATCAATTTTTTTTTTGTTTTTTTTTAAAAATCGGTTTGCATTTCAAGCTTTAATTAAGCTATACTTTTTTGTTGACCTATAAAAGCTAGAAGATTTGAGTTAGACACATATAATTATTTTCTAAATATGAAGAAGCCAAATGTTACTAAAAAGAAACTGCAATCAAATAAACACAATTATCTTGAATCAATTTTACTAGAATAAAGAAATGATTGATAAGCAGCGGCGGAGGCACATGCAGTTAAATTTATATAAATTACAGTTTTAATATGTTATCATAAATAAAATCAAATTTTTATAGGATTGAAATTTTTTTTAAAGATATATAGTGGCTTCCTACTCAAATTCCTTGCCCCGTCCCACATGTTTTAAAATGAAGATTACATTTATTAATGCCTTTATGCACGAGCACAAAATCAACAAATCCGCCCATATTCATTGATTTTGAAAGCACCCAGCACTTTTAGGATCAATACAATTTTGTTAATTAGTGAAATGTTGACTAATAGCATTAAATGTTGTACTTAGTATTGCTTTTTAGTTGGAGTATGAGCATAATAATATTTTCCCACTAAGGTTCTATGTGCTAATAATCATTGTCCATTTATACCAAACGAGCACGTGTACACGGGCTCTACACGTAATTTACAAACTTTATTATTTAATAAAATATTATATACTAACTTAACAATAAAAATTTAAAAATTATTTCAAATAATTTTTAATAAAAATATAAAGTATTATAGTTATTATTTATTGGGATTTTAAATATGCGTAATATATAAATTTTGAGATACCACATAAGCTCACGATTCTAATTTGTACTTTTCAGAATTAATATGATATTTAAATATTTTATTAAGTTCGGTAGATATATGAACAATTGTAAATTGAAATTTCTTAACTTTGGATATTTTTATATTAAGTTGCTTAATTTTTTTTTTTTTGAGATAATTATCAATCCAAATCTTTAAACTTGTAATATCATCTTTTAATAAAAGATATGCAAGTTAAAAATAATTAATTTACCATTTTGGTTATGATAACTTTTGTTTAAAAAAAAATAAGATAAAGGATAAATTTGAAAGAAAAAATGTATGAAATATTTGTGGTCTTTGTGTAATAGTTGTAACATCTCTCGTTGCTATCCGTAATAGTAACTAGGGATAGAAATGAACCGAACCGTTCGTTAATAAGCTCGAGCTCAGCTCGTTAAAGGTCCGGATCATACTTGTTCATTTAATAAATAAGTCAAATTTGAATAATAAAATAGGTCTCGTTAAATAAACAAGCCGAGTCTCAATAATTCTTGACTTGACTCAATAAGGCTCGGACTCGTGTTACTAATATTTATATAATATATTTACGTTATATGTTTCAAATTAGATGAGTAAATTTAAGCACATATAAACACGTATAATTTAGGTTGAATCTAATATATATGAAAAATATTTTGTCATCCTACATGAATAATACATTTTTCAATAACTTTACACCTTATAACAATAAAATTAAGTTGAAAAAAATTATAAATGATGTAATTCCTTGATATATTCACAAATCAGATAGTACGTGATTATATTTGATGATTCTATTAGATATTCAAGTTAATAATGTACTTTTTGAAATATTTGATGGATTAGTAACAAGCGATAGTTATAGATCTAAAGGAACTAAACAATTCATGAGCAGATTTGGGCTTGGCTTGGATTCGTATATGCCGAGCCAAAAAAGTAAAGCTTATCATATAGACGAGTTGAGAGCCTTATTTGATTGCAGATTTGAAGCTGGCTAGGTTCGGCTTGTTGATAACCTAATAGTAACTGACTTTATAGAACCTGAAATAAGACAATTAGGCCTTGTTTCATTGCAGATTTGAACCGCAAGTTGTTTATTTTATGAGTTTAACTTTCATGTACCGACAGGATATGAGACCCATGCACCATCGGCTCACAGGATCTAGACAAGTGTCCATATACCTAATTAGTCTTAATCCAGCAATTGAAAAAAAAACTAATCTTCTCTCCATCCCTGCATAGATGATCTCCATCCTTGCATCTCTCTATAGTCATTATATTGTGCTCTTCAACGGCCACTATTTTACTTCAGCCCTGACGGCGGCAGCAGTAGTCCTAGGTGGATCCAAACAGAGGTTGTGGTAAGAAACTGACTCAAGCAAATTGGAGTAGGGTAATGGTGGCTACTAAGGAGAGGCAATGTAGAGTGGTAATGGTCCTTGGTGACGATCGGTAGATCGGTAGTGGAGGATTGACTCAAGTAGATTGGAATAGGGTAATGTTGGCTGCTAGAAAGGGGACAAGGCAGCAGTGGTGGTGATCCGACCGAACCGGTGGTGGCGGTAATCCGACCTGTTGGCGGTGGCAGAGATTGATGATCGTAATTAGATAGAGAGAAGAGGGTAGGAATAAAGCGAGAGATAGAGATGAGAGGGATAGGAAAGTTGGAGTTATGATTATTAGTTTTATTTATTTATTTATTTTAAATTTAGCCATTAATTAAATATAGACACTTGCCAAGTTTTTATGAGCCGATGATGTATGGGCTTCATATA
The DNA here is from genome assembly GCA_001753735.1 of Embelia ribes. Classification (NCBI taxonomy): domain Eukaryota; kingdom Viridiplantae; phylum Streptophyta; class Magnoliopsida; order Ericales; family Primulaceae; genus Embelia; species Embelia ribes. The sequence goes on along the minus strand of MKEJ01051200.1, from coordinate 83 downwards.
CCGTCGATACATGAAAGTTTAATTCTTATTTTATTTTATTGTTAAAAAAAATTTGGACTTTACATTTTTTTTTTTTTTTTTTT
>MKEJ01051193.1:0-11417 GCA_001753735.1 Embelia ribes | reverse complement strand
TATATTTTGAGTAATTATTTTGCTAAATGTGGTTGGAGATGTTCTTACGTGTCAGCAAATGTATGGCAATATGTAGAAAATTCCAACATACAAGTATGTATAAAATCTCACTCCTAATTTATATATGTATATTTACACAGATAAAAATAATTTTTAATTATTATTCCGAACCAAGGGAATCAATTGCCCCCATTGGCTCTATGTAGATCCGCCCTTATTGGTCAATTTTTTAATCTAAAATTATTTGTTATTTTGGCTGATTGCTTGTTCTTTTTTTAGTTAGAAACAAACATACTTATTTAACTAACCTTCTAAAATACGAATTGCTCAAAGTGTTTCGTAAACTTTTTGTTTCAAGAATATACTTCAGTCCTTCACATGATAACTTTATAGCAAAAGCCATTATGCCCAATTGTAATTTAAATAATTTTAATTTATATTTTTTTATTAAGAGATAATATTATTTATTTAGAGATTACATTGATTCTTATCTAATCAACAAAAGATAAAAGTTAAATAGATTACAATAAGACATAATATATTTTTAAATTATATTGCTACTATATTTTTAAAATTTTAAATTAGTAATATTAAATCAATAAAAAATAAATTTAAATAGATCACAATTATATGAACCATAATACTTATTTAATACTCTCATACAAAGTATATTATTTAAAAATACATATTTGATACATATAAACTAGTATATAATCAAAATTTCAGTTTTGAATAAAAACCATAGTTGTCAAAATAGGAAGTGGAAGCGGGAAACAAAATGGGAAATGCAAGCGGTAAACGAGGTCTAAAAGTATAGGGGAGACGGAAAAATATGGATACGATTGTAAAATTTATTGGATATGATTATAAAACGTGTGGAAAACGTAAAAAAAATATATATGATTCTTTAATCTAGTATTGTAAAATATTCTTTTAACTCAAGAATACCTGTTACACTCGGACTTTTAAACTTATATTTGATAATTTTTATAAACATATTACTCATAATTTTAAAAAGTATACATAAAAAAAAACTTTTGTGTTTAGCATGAAAGTGGTAAAAATATTATATTACACTACATATTTATTAATTTTTATTTAATTTTGTATTAATATGCATTCGTCAAATTTTCTATAAGTTCTCAAGTAGTATCCATAATATTTTTTAGTGGTTTCCCTAGCGTTTCGTATATGTATTATTCACGTTTCCGAAATATTTTCTACGCATGTCAGAGGCGTTTCCCTTCAAAACTGGCGTTTTCCACCAAAAATCGGCAATTCTGGTAAGTATGGTAAAAACCAACACCTATATAATTAGTAGAGTGTCAATTGATTTGTTGTACAAATGATTAACGGTATTTCACAAGTATAAAATTTATAAATCAAATCTTGGTTACAAGATTTCGTGATCAAAATCAAGTAATTATTTTTTATATATTTATATATCCAACATCAAATATTGAGACAATTTATATTGTTTAAGAAAATAATTTTGGAATAGTATTATTTTATCTTTCAGTAGTTAATTTATTGAAATTAGTTGCTATTACAACTTCAAATAAAAACAAAAAATGTTGTTATAATCAAATTCAATTAAAAGTACACATATCACAAGATATGCTAACTAAACATAAAAATTTTGTTTACAATAGAATTTATCTTACAGTACACATCTAAGATAAAAAGATTTCATTGTATGAAAGAAAACATGAAAGTAATGATATATTTTATATAGATAATATAATTTGAATAATTTTTAAATTTCGTTTAATCTGTTAACAGTGCAATATGATATTAAAAATTTATATGACAATTTTTTTATAGTCAATTATTTATGTTTATATTTGATCATATTCGATGATAATTATATATTTTTTATTTTCAATAAAAAATATACAAAATTTTTTAAAATTTTTTATCTTATCTTAATATATAATATTTTTATACGTACAACCTTGCTATAACCAACCGAAACCCTATTACTCATCAGACAGCAGCAGATCTTTCTTTTCCCCCCAATTTTCCCTCTCTATCTAGGGTTTTGCCCAATTCCGGTGCATCTGTGCAGTCATCTTCTGTTCAATTGGTCGCAGTAATTTCTTGCATGTGTGATTGGGTATGCCAATTTTATGCAATTTTGTTCATTTAATTTGATTGATATCTTGGCATGATTCATTTATTTAGTTTCTTAGTTATAATTTTCTTGAGGAATTTAATGTAGTAATTGCTGAATTCGGAATTGATTTTAGTTTTTAATAGCCTATTGTTCTTTAATGCAATTGTTCTATTTCTTATCGTGTTTGATAATGAATTAATTTCAATTGAACATGAAATTAATGGACCCTCCCACCACTGTATCCAAAGATTCCTAACATTATACAATTTTATAAAGATTTGGGGTTTCGCTACAGCGTTCTCCTTGAACTATAGGGCTACTGTTCATTTCCATTTTATTTTTTAGTTTAAGAGGTTTCTTGTAATCATTCTCTATGTCAAAGGTACTATTTTTAAAGTTTTAGGAATAGGTAGTGAAATTTAGGGCTTAGTATTGGAAATGTGGGAGTACTCTAATTGATTTATCATTTTAAATATTTGAGGAATATAGTCTTATGTACAAGTAGATATTCACTATATTTCACGTGAACTTTAATCAATGCTTGCCTCAATACTTTGTTCGGGCTCATTGACTCAAACTTTTTTTTTCTTCTCCACAACTGTAATGAGATGAGTCTTTTTGTATTTTTAGTACTCATATTTGATTACTCATGATGAGCCATTAGAAAAAAAACCATGTTGGAAAACAAAGTGAGAGTCCATGGTTTTGATTTAGGATTTTGACCTACAAAATAAATAATGCTAATATGTGGGATGGAATTTTCTAGTCATGGGGTTTACTTATTAGGGTTAAGTGTGAATAGGAGGTATACAAAAGTTCATTCTGCCTCCGATTGAACATTCAAGATGCCTCCCTGCAATCCCTGGAATCTTATAGATTTATCCGAACCAAATTACTTGATAACCTCAGAGTGAATGTTATATTAGAACCCTATTATTCTGATTGCTGTGGTACGAAAAGCTCCAGTTTACATGTTTGCATTGTTATCTCCAACTGATTTCATCATTTTTTTCTTTTTATCATGGGTAGAGTTGAAATATTTGATCAATGTATGAAGACTAGAGTTTTGTCTAGCAGCATTGTGGACTTTTGCTTTTCTCCTTTTGTCTGAGAATTAGAGTTCTATGAAAATTTCTTGTTAAATTGAGTATCGTATTTTTAGCAGGTTGAGATATCACCATTTCCACTGAAAACCCTATATTACTAATGATGATAGAGTTCAACTTTTCCCTTCATTTACTGGAATCACACTTTTACCCATTTCATTACCTCTTGCAAAATCAATTCTCAATTTTTTTCCCTCTTGTTTTTGGCGTAAGAAAGGATGGTTTTGAAATTGTGGAATGTGTTTCATGATCTTTTCCTGTGTAGATTCATGAATTTATAATTTTTCAACCATACACCTGCATTTTTTGTAAGTACCGACATTCATGGATTAGTTTTCACTATTCTGAAGAATGCAAGGCCATTTATACATATTAACTTTCGCTATTATTTTTGCAGGCATGCAATAATTTAGTTAATTTCATTTCATTGTCCTTGATAGTTGCACATAGAAGAATAGAGTAGGTGTCATTGTTAAGAAGCCTATCATGGTTTAAATTTTAAGTTCCATGTTATTTTGCTATTCGGTCTTGGACTTTGATTTGTTTTTGTGGATCTTGTGTTAGCACGTTCTGAGCATTCTATTCTGCTTTAGTTGGTGACCCAATGTTTTCCACCTCCAATTTCTTGCAAATCTATAATTTCTTTACAATGATAAAGTGAAGTTTATTTTTGTATAAGAAAAGAACCAAGTACATGCTAAGTTTAATTTTCTGTTTCTAGCTTACACTGGGGAAGGGATTACCGAGTTAAAGATGCTTCAGATTCGACTAAGCACTATTCCATCTTCAGAAGGTGGCGCGGGGGCAAAATCCGTGCCAGCTGACTCAGTTACAGTTGCGTGCCCTGACCACCTTGTGCTTGCTGATCTTCCTGTGGCCAAAGGCCTTGGTTCAGCTACTGCTTCTGCTCTTGTTAAGACTGTTGGTCGTAGATCCAGGCGCCACCTCGGTGAGAGGGTCCATTTTTGTGTCCGTTGTGATTTCCCTATTGCTATATACGGACGCCTCGTAAGTGCAATGGTTTCTCCACATGCTATTACTCTTTTTTGTTTCTGGTTTTTTTATTGAGAAAATATGATTATCTGCTTTAAGTATCTGTTAAGTGAGTTTAAGTGTAATATACGGATATATTGGGTTGTACCCTTCTGCTATCTGAAATTATTTAGTGCTAAAACAAATGTCTCAGGGATGACTTTTTCAACCTGAACATCCTTTCCTAGTTCACCAATGGTATTGCTTATATATTATTAGGATGATATTTATTCTGAGTTGTTGCCACACCGACAATGACTGACCCTTATGTTCTCTAAAAGGTTTGTGTTGCTAAAATGGTTAAGGAGAATGATTGCAATGCCCAAATTTTTTAGTTTTTAGAATGGATAAAATATAATGTTGTATAAGGTTGGGGGTTAACCCGTGTGAAATGTCATCTTCGTCTTGAATCCCATGTGACCTATAATTTTGGCAAGGGACGCTAATCACATTTCCCTTGTGCGTATAAAAGCAATATTAATCATTTCACTTGAGGAGGGAGTCTATGAGGAGGGAGTCTATGTAACCATTAGAAGAGATAGTGTTAAAAAGAGAAAGAAGAACTGTAAAAGGCATGATCATGTGAGATGGCTGCTTATTTATTTCACTAATATGTGAATGTACAGTGGAGGAGGTAAGGTGAAAATCAAAGAGAGAATTACCTTGGGTATATGTTTCAATTTTGGTTATTACAAGGTAAGTTTATGGTGTACCAATAAGCTTGATTAGATGGATGTAAGTAGAGAGTAGATTTACAAATATTCACCTTAAATTAGTGTTTTAGCTAAAGAATTTATTAAATTTTTGATCATTACAATTATATGGAAATATTTTGCTCCTATTGGTAAGTATTTTAATTTCAAAACACGGAGTTCAATTTTTTTATATGTATCACATATGTAGTTATCTTGTGATTCGTATAATGTTTAGTTCTCCCAGCTTATGAAATATTATGAAAATCATTTGTAAATTGGTTTTTCTTAAATCATTCTGTGGACTTGTTGGTATTATATCAATTGTGGATTAATAACATTGTATTAGTAATCAATCTGAGCTTGTTCGGAGTTTGGTCATTTATTTGAAATTCTTAAATCCAAAACAAAACTTTTTTTTTTTCTAGCTTGGCAAGGAGTCCCATTTTTTTGCCCACGGTGGATGGAATAACTCATCTTCCAAATATTCTTTAGAGTTTTGTTTTTCTGAATTTTCATCCTGTGAAGATTTGATCATTTTGTTGCTAGTCTCAGTTAAAGTGAGTTAAGTACGTAGTACAGATCTGTAGTAGATTGAACCCTTCGCTATTGCTATCTGAATTCTGCAATTCATCTCTGACTAAAACTGAAGTTTCGAGCTTGATTTAAGTTCAACCTTTTTTACCTTTATGCTCTCAATCTCAACTTTAGTTTCCCGGTTCACCAACAGTGTTCTTTTTATGATTCTAGGTTTGTACTTAATTTAAGTTGTGAATAACTACTACAATGATTGCTGTCAAATTCTCTTCAATATGTTGTCAGCAATGGTAAAGAAAAATTATCAGGAATAGGCATTATTGTTAAACAAGTGGATTATATTGCAAGGGATGGAAAGCAAGGGATTGGAAAACTTTATATGTATTGGATATGTAGTCAAATTTTCGAAGTTGAATGCAGTTTTATGATATTTGTTCTCCTTAGAGATGTAATATCATGAAAATCATTTATACAATTTATTGGTGTCATATCCATCTTATATTGATGGCATTGTCTTAGTAATCTAAATTGATTCCCTTTTTTTCTTCTTTGGAAAACCTTTCACAAGATAAACCTTTTTTTAATGAAGCAATTGAGTAAATTTTGAAGGCATAGTTGTTCATACCATGAAAAAATTATTAGGAATAGGCACTGTCGTTAAACAAGTGGATTATATTGCAAGGGATGGAAAGCAAGGGATTGGAAGACTTTATATGTATTGGACATGGAGGTAAATTTGCAAAATTGAATGCAGTTTTATGATATTTGTTCTCCTCAGAGATGTAATATCATGAAAATCATGTATATCTTTTATTGGTGTCATATCCATCTTATATTAATGGCATTGTCTTGGTGATTTGAAATCATTCCTTTCTTCGTTCCTTGGAAAACCCATCACAAGATAAATCTTTTTTTAATGAAGCAATTGAGTAAATTTTTAAGGCATAGTTATGCATATGAAGAAAAATTATTAGGAATAGGCACTATCGTTAAACAAATGGATTATATTGCACGGGATGGAAAGCAAGGGATTGAAGACTTTATATGTATTGGATATGTAGGCAAATTTGCAAAGTTGAATACAGTTTTATGATATTTGTTCTCCTTATAGACGTAATATCATGAAAATCATGTATATCTTTTATTGGTGTCATAACCATCTTATATTCTTGGCATTCTCTTCATCATCATCATCGTAATAAAAGCCTTAAAATCCCAATAAATTGGGGTCGACTAAATGGAACCAGAATATAATGTCATATTAGGTCGTTAACGTGAATTCATAGACGCTACTCATTTCTGTTCAAGACAACTTGCTCATCTATTTTTGCCATGCGCATATCCTTCTTTATCACTTTTGTCCATGCAGGTAAAGGCCTACGTCTCCTTATTGTTCCCACATCAAGACACTCACATTTTGTTGTTCTTGTTGGTGCATGGATAAGTCTCATTCTTATATGCCCAAATAACTTGAAACGACTCTCTTATCTTATCCTCAATTGGAGTCATTCCTAACCTTGCATGTATCTATTCATTCCTAATTTTATCTTTCCTCGTCTTCCAGCATATTTATCTCAACATACGCATTTTTGCTACACTTGTCTTATGTTCATCTTATTTCCTAATAGTCCAATACTCATTTTCATATAATAAAGCCAGTCTTACCTCGATTTTGTAAAACTTTCTTTTAATCGTAGAGGCATATTGTTATCTCATAAAATTCCGGAAGCACTTCTGCACTTCATCTATCATGCTTGGAGATTGACATCTTTTTCTGTTCTGCAAAATGGATTCTAGATTACAGAAATGATCAGTCTGTGGTACCACCTTTCCACTTAACCACCATTAGATCCACCATGCGTCGTCTGCTTGAATTGCACTCGATATTTTTGTTTTTGATCTACTCAACCTAAAACCATTTGACTCTAAAGTGCCTCTATAATTATAGTTTTTCATTTATGCCCGCTCTAGTCTTATCAACTAAAAATTTATTATCAGCAAATAACATACACCACGGCGTTTTGATTTGAATGTGTCTAGTCAGCTTGTCTATTGCTATTGCTATTGCTATTGCAAATAGGGAAAGGCTTAATATGTTGAGTCTAGATGCAACCCTATTGTCATAGGGAAGCTAGACGACATGCCTCTACATGTTTTGACATTTGTAGTTGCATCCTCATACGTATCCTTTATTATATTTATATATTTAAGAGGGATCTACTTCTTTGTCAAAACCTACCAAATTACTTCTCTAGGAACCCTATCGTAAGCCTTCTCTAAATCAATAAAAACCATATGTAAATATTTATTTCCTGTTTTAAATCTCTCCATCTACTGTTTAAGTAAATGAATTGCTTCCATGGTCGATCTTTCAGGCATAAATCCAAACTGATTTTCTGAAATGGTAGCATTCCATCTCAACCTATATTCAATTACTCTTTCCTATGGTTACATAGCATGGCTTATAAGTTTAATCCCACAATAATTCGACCTAGTTTTGTATATCACCCTTGTTTTTATGTAAAGGTATTAGATTACCGTTTCTCCATTCATCGGACGTTGTCTTAGTAAACTGGAATTCATTTCCTTTTTTTCTTGGAAAATCTATCACAAGATAAAACTTGTTTTAATGAAGCAATTGAGTAAATTTTGAAGTCATAGTTGTGCATATCAGACCTATAAGGACACTCACCAATACATAGTCCAGTATGATTTGCATAAGAACTTTGTTAAACGGAACATGCTAGTGGGGCACTGGCATCAATTTGAAATACCTGCAAATATTCATTGCTAGCTTTTCTTTTCACTGGTGGTGTGCGGATCTTGAACTTGTAAGCATAAATAAGTAAAATGTATGTCTATGATATTTTCTCATACTATTCGATAAAAGATATCTTGCTCTTGTACAAGATAAAAGATATCTTGCTCTTGTACGAGTCCTTAATTTCGAATGTATGCATCAGGTTTCTTTTTATTTTTTCTTGATTGTCTAATTGTAGATTTACCTTAATAAGACTTTTTTCTTGCAGAGCCCTTGTGAACATGCCTTCTGCCTTGACTGTGCTAGAAGTGATTCTATTTGCTACCTGTAAGGACACTTTCTTTATTCTATGGATTGTTCAACACAGCCTTTTTCTTGTTATAAAGATATCATAACCTGGCCATTTTTTTATGATATATTTATGAATATAATGATCAAGATTTTACAATTGATATCATAATTGTTAACACCTTTTTTCTATTGTGATAGCAATCGATCTTAGTTGGAGTGGATCTATTAAAGAGACTACTGTTACATATCATTAAAAGAAATGGATTGTGCTGCCACTTGAACTACTTTCTATACTTAAAACAACCGAGTTGCACTTTGTATGTCCTGTTAATGAGTCAGCTGAATCTATTGCTTCCTTTTTTTTTGTTTCTTCTCTTTTTGTGGTTTTCTACATTCTTCTCTTGTCTCCCTATGCAGCTGTGATGATCGTATTCAGAAGATCCAGACAATCAAAATGATGGAAGGCATCTATATATGTGCAGCTCCGCATTGTCTCAAGTCATTCCTAAAGAAGGCTGAATTTGAATCTCACATTCAAAAAACCCACGCTGACTTACTTCAGTCAAATTTTGGCAAAAACTTTGGGAATGAGTCCGAGGCTGTCAGTGCCAGACAGTTAACAGCTTCTGAAACCACTGCTCGAGCACCACCGAAAACGCCCTTTTCTCCAAATTCTACTTCGCTAGTTAATGATAACGATGATAGATCTCGTGTTCCTCAACATAGGGACCAACGACCACCCATGAGGCCAATTATGCAGCCCATCCCATTTCCACCATATTTTGGACAATTTCAAAACCACCCATCAGACTCTCAACCTAGCAACAATCCTAGCCCTGGTTTCCCAGCTAATTTTCCACCATTCAGTTACCCCCCGTTTCTGATGGAGGGAGCTCAACCTTTTTATGGCATTCCACATGAAATGGCAAGACCTGATTCAGTTTCAGATGGTAAATCTGATCAAGGGTCACTTTTGGGTTTCTCTCAGCCCTGGAATATGGTGCATGGTTTTCCAAACATGTTGGATCCTCAAGGAAGAGGCGTTTTCTTCGAAGGGGGGGATTATAGGCCAAATGCGGCTGCTGTACCCTTAAATATGCCCAACCCTTCAGCAAACAAGGGGATGGATATGGAGGCCAAAGGAATATCGCCACCACAATCTTTGCCATTTCCAACGCTGCCCCCGATGCCACCTCATCGATTTTCACAACCGAAACAAGAAGACTGATATCAGCTTTGGGAGTAGCCAAGTTTGAAGATAGTTTACTTTTGTGAACTCTGGTCAAATGATCTACGAACTCGTTCTTCTTTGATTGTAAGCTTTAAACATTGTTTGAATTTCATCTTATGGTGAAGATTTTCATCACCCTGTTCTCATCTTTGTTGCCTATGTAACTGTTACCCTGGCTGTCAGCTCAAATAGACAATGTGTTTATGGGTGTACAACCCAAAAAAAATAAAATAAAATAAAACGCAAATATTAGACCAACTGTATAGTTCGCTCATTGATAACCAATCCGGCCCAATAATATAAGCACTTTTGCTATTGTTGTAAGTTCACTTTTAAATTGATCAAGATTGATTCTAGAAACTTAGTTAAATACTTGGCAAAATCTGCTCTCTGGTTTTGATTAGGTTAAGTTGTTAAAAGTAGTTTTTGACTGGGGATTTGGGTACCAACTGTACCTTTCTTTTTATTTTTTTGTCCGCAGACTGGTGGTGCTATATTTGAGAACTCGTTAGCTTCAAATGTTAGATCATGGCTGGAATGATCATGCCCAAAGGTGAGGCAAATAGAGACAAATATAGAGGAAAATTTATAAAAAAGTCATTCAAGATTACGAGTGTAGAGTCGAATTGGACTTAAATAGGTATTAACCCGAAAAGAGAGGCAAAGAGTTATTAAGATGGTGAAAAAGAAGGGGAAAAAAATAGGGATTCAATTAGAATGAGACGTGTAAAGAAAGTTGATAATAAGGTTTTGTATAAGATGAGATAATTAGAGAAACATAGAATTTTATTTTTATTTTTTTATATGCATAGTAGTAATAGAAAAGCAATTGACGTGATTGTACGATTTCTTTATAGTTCATTAGCCATGATTTTTCCCTAAAGATTAAGCAGAACGAGGTTAAAGAGACATTGAAGAGAATATAGTTAAATAAAATAGAAGGACTCAATCACATTCTTAAAATCCGTATCCCGAAGCTTGTAATGTTTTGGTTGACATGCGGATAAAATGATTAATAAGCCTTTCCAATAAAATTTAGTACAAATCAAAGATGTCGGTTTGATATAAAAATAGTATTTTGTGCCTTTGAATAAAAATAAGGGCGAAATACAAAAAAAATTTAAATATAGAGGGACAAAATTTATGAGTCATACAATGAAATTATAGGAATAATATATATTGCATATATTGGTTGAAACGCATTATTAAATTATTGAAAAATCAATATCGGGTAATACATGCTGATCAACTACTATAGCAATTATAAAGTGATTTAGACTAGAAGAAAGACACACATATAAATTTTATTGACTTTGAGAAAAAATTTGATACAATTACCATAAAGGTATTTTAGTGTGTTTCGACAAAAACATAGCTCTTCCTAATATATACAATAACATTTAATTAATGGAAGATCAAGCAGTTAGTAATTTGAGAACTTATTTGGCATGAGTCTAGTTTTCCTACATCCATTGAGTTGCGTCAAAAGATGACTTGAGAAGACAAAAAATAAATGGCATTTTTATTGGAACCATGCTGTCACGCTCGGAATCCCTAATCGACTCAAAGCAAGTTCCGAACCGATTAGAAACCCCGATGGGTAAGTGTTGTTCCTTTTTAAAGAAAAGTAAAGGAAAAATATAGGTTTTAG
>MKEJ01051189.1:0-11010 GCA_001753735.1 Embelia ribes | reverse complement strand
TATATAACATTATTAAAATACAAAAAAATTACTTGAAATTTTTTGGGGCATTACATTTGTTTACTCCAAAATTTATGATTTGCATTGAGACACGAAGTAAAATTATTCCATGGTGGTTTTTGGTCTTGGAAGCTTAGTTTCGAGTAAGTTGGTTCCACAGTAACCATACATCTATACATAAAATTCAGAAGGACTGTATATTCCATTTGGGAGGACTGTATATTCCGAATAATTGGTTGTGAAAAATAGATAGATGGTTGAGATGTTATTTGTTGTAATCGTTTCTTTACAGTAGTGGATATTTCTATCTTTCGTTGAAATTGTTTAACTGCAGTTAATGTTATCATATATGACTTTTTTTAGAATTGGATTAGTTCCAATTCGTGTCAGCTTGGTTGGCTTTGCTACTGTTAATTTTGCATGACAACTCCAAGCATAACCAGGTGCAGGGAACCAAAGAGACCTGAGGTTAGAATATATCGAAACTCACCCGAGTGATGAAGTTTTATTTCTTAATGCATTTTCCATTATGAAAGTTTTCTTTCTGTTGGGATTTTAAAACAATTGTACAGCCAAAATATATAAATAAGGCCAGTTGGATTTCTGTTGGTTTTTCTTACACTTTAATGCAATTTTATTAATAAAGCATCAATGCTAGTTGTTTTATTTCCATCATATGGTATAGTTGGGCGTTTGTGGAGTACTCGAGATTGTGCTCAATTCTGGTGCATTACAACTATCATATCTAAATTTAGGCACAAAGAATTCTTAAAAATAGAGAACAACTATCATCAGGCCAAAATACGATTACTTTTCCTGAAAAGTTTGGACCAAAAGCGATACATTTTTAAAATTTAGGCTATTACTGTTTCACAAGAAGAATTGTTATTAAACTTGTGGGTACCATTCGCGTAATTAACCCTAAGAACAATGATAAGAATAACTTCACAAACTTTATAATGCCAATCATGCAAAACTCCAATATTATCTCCGTTTCTGCTTTTTGGGCTTTAACTCCTAAAGAATCTTTCACCATTTTTTATTTAGTCCTCACGCTCTTATAAATCATCTTCACATTCGTCCCCCAAAAAATATAACTAGTCCCATCTTCCTAGAAACAATTTTCATTTTCCAACAGATTAAAAAAGAAAATCATGAATGAGGGTTCACAAACTCCTCATTATTCACCATATGTGATTTTTCAATTTTTTCTATTTTTAAATTTTGCTTTGTCCAAGGTAGATTATGTAACACCACCACTGCCAATTCTCCCACTCCCATCATATTCACAACTAAAATGGCAACAAAGGGAGGTAATAATGTTTTTCCACTTCGGAGTCAACACCTTCACAGACTCCGAATGGGGCACGGGTCAAGAGGACCCATCCATATTTAATCCAACCCGACTAAACACGAACCAATGGGTTGATTCGGGTGTCCAAGCAGGAGTGTCGCTTGTGATCCTCACCGCTAAGCACCACGACGGGTTTTGTTTATGGCCATCTAAATATACGGATCATTCGGTTAGATTTAGTCCCTGGAAAAATGGGAAAGGAGATGTGGTTAAAGAGCTCGTGGAGGCGGCACAAGCTCGTGGGGTTGATGTGGGGTTGTATCTATCGCCATGGGATAGGCATGATCGGAGGTACGGGAAGGACACGGAGTATAATGAGTACTACTTGGCCCAGTTGCAAGAGCTACTTAACAAGTAAGCCATCCATTATTAGGGTTTTAGACTATCCATTGTTGTTAGAATTCATTAGTCAATAATTAAAGTTATTGATATCGCTGCCATACAAATTGGTGCAAAGCAATATTATAAATACATGATACATGTGCATAATTAAGTGGGACTCATTAAATAACCACCAAATATGATTATGTGTCATGCATCTAAACGAACTTGTGCATCAGTTAATGCATCGACGGTATGTAAAAATTTTACTTTTACTTTATTTTAGTATTCGAGAAGATACATTTTCCTTTAGAGTTTAATTTCTATCTAATGGTATTCTAGATATTTTATACAACATCGGCCTTGCATGATATATGTGTCTATTTTCACACGTAGGGATCACCATAAATACATATGTATGTATAAAAATTCAAATACTATCGGCTTATTAAAATTAAATTATTCCTCTTATTTATCTTATTTGAAGTACTATTAGTTATTCATTTTCCTTAATATTAGTTCTATATAATTTTAGAAGATAAATAAGTTGGAAATTTTAAACTGGATGTATCCAATTTTTTCTCAGTCATAAATAAGCTGACTTATTTGCTTAAAAATTGCAACCAAACAAACCCCTTATTCTTTCATCCTCATTTTTCATTTTGTATCATTTTAAGCAATTTTGCATAATTTGAAGCTTAGGGAAATAACTGTGATTAATAGGTACGGAAATGTAAGAGAGATATGGTTCGACGGGGCAAAGGGATCAAATGCGCCAAACATGTCATACTATTTTAGTGATTGGTTTGCAATGGTGAAGGAATTGCAAAGCTCCATCAACATTTTCTCGGATGCGGGTCCGGATGTTAGATGGGTCGGAAACGAAAACGGGGTTGCAGGGTCCACATGTTGGTCCACTATTAATCGGGCCTCTTTATCTATCGGAAATGGGAGTATTGTTCAGTAAGTAAACCATTACCCCGAAAGCACATTTTTGGAACATATTTATTTTTATTATTAATCATAACTTTCCTCCGTTGTCGTTTGTTTTTCTGACACCAGTACATTGGGGTCGATAATATAACGTATTACAATCTATCCAAGGTCTATTGATGTAAAAAAAAATTACATTGTTAGTAAAAGGAAATTAAGTTTTGCAAATTTTACTCGGAAGGTCCTTGGGTTAGACTATTCACTTAATGTTGATATTGAAAGTAGAAAATGAGATTTTGAGAAGTCTTGTATCATAAGTTTAATTAAAATCAAATCAAATCAACCCTAACTACCTACTTCTCACTTGTCGTTGACCACCGCCGATGCACCCTGTTAATCCTAACCACTCTAGAGCTGTCCATATGTCGTCTCATTTTCATTACTATTACTATTACCATGATGCAATTTGAGTCATTTTCTATTTCCTTTTGGGACTTCAGTATTGCCTTTTATCAAATTAAAACCTTGTGGATTTTAACCCTTCTGGGAGCATAGATAAGCTTGGGGACATACACCCCACCGTGAAAGTCGGGAAACCTGCGCAGAGAAAGAACTTCAACCACTCTAGGTATTACTGTACCTTAAAGTCGGGCCTATAATTCACGTCGCACATGATATGTCGATTGTAGGCAGGACATTCGTAGTTCATGCCAAAACCTTCATAGAGATATTAGTCTCACCTTTCACTTTGCGTAATTGTTGAAGATCGTAGTCGTAGTTGTCGCACATGTTCATAATATTTGTATCACATGTATTTCATACACGTATTTCCGTTGACATTTGTAGCACCTATTATACATACATGTATACTCATTGGTAGTTGTAGCACGTGTATTTCATACATGTACATTCGTAGCACATGTATCTAATATATATATATATATATATATATATATTCGTTGATACTCATAGCATGTTATACAATCATATTTACTCGTTGGCACTCGTAGTACTTGTTTTACATGCTTATATATTTGTAGATAGCATGTACATACATTTCAAAATCGCATAATCTCTTATTTACGTTGTTGATTGGTCATTGTTAATGTTGTTTTGTAGGCGCAGAAGTTAGCTCGGGCTATACTCAGTAAGCATGGATTTTATTTGATGGCATATATACTTTTGTAGTTAAGGCCTCACATTCCACTATTTATTTTGTTGATTATTAGAGGTCGATATCGATTATGTATATGTACTTATTCTTTTGTCGAGCTTGTAACTTGAAATTTTATTTTGTAAACTGGGAGATTTACTTTGACGTAGCTATTGTAAGTATGTAATAAGGTTATGGATTGCTATATCTACTATAAGCTTGATATATATATGCAGGTTTTGTTGTATTTATCGGCCTCGTGGGAATGTGGAATGGTTATTGTTATTTCTATTTCATATTCATCTTATTAGTTGTAATTATGGTTACTTGTTACTTTATTATTCTATTTCATCTCACGTCCCCGGGTTTATGGGGATTTAGGGTGTGACAGGTTGGTATCAGATCTAACCGGATTCTATTAACCTAAGTGGCTTGTGGGTAGGGTCTAGCATTGGTTCGAGAGCGGGTTAGTAAGTTGTAGCATTTTCATAGTATTTATTTGTTGCTTGACTGATGCTTGATAAGTTATAAACTACTTACATTGTTATATTTTGTTATTCTTTCCTGCAATGGTAGCTTACACTTTTCCTTGTTTCTTCCTTGTGATGTGAAGATTCATGACTCGTGGTAGAGGCAGTCAGAGAGCTCATGGTGGAGATAGAGGTCATGGAGGAAGGTTGGGAGTTGTTCACAAAGATAAGGTGCACCCTATGCGTACTCTTGCTCAAATGATGGGGGACATTGAGGAAGAAGAAGATATTCCTAGACTCGAGAAGACTACGGAGGTACTCGAGTATGAGGCTATTAGATCTCGACCTCAATTTATACCTTGTGCTAGTCCTCAACTGGGGGTGGGTGAGATGGCTTAAACCAACTTTGTGCCACCACCGGGACTTGTCAATTTGGAAGGCTTCTAATCCCTGGAATTGTCCAATATATTTTGAGCATTGGAGGAAGCCTTTAATAGGATAGCATGGAATCTGACGGAGAGCAGGAATACTTGAGCTTATAATTCTGTATGATGGAGCCTCCTATTTTTTGGGGGTGATAGCAAGGCCATTTTGGTGGAAGAGTGGTAATAAAAGTGGAAAGGATTTTCCAATCTCTTCAAATGGTTTATGATGATTTGAGAACGGTGAAGCTGCCATTCTATATAAGGAATAAGGCGACTCGTTGGTAGAAGAGTCAAGAAGAAGTGAATAGATTCGTAGGGATTACATAGCTTGCTTTTTGGAACTCTTTCTCGATGAGTTCATTCCTAACATAATACGCAAACGGAAGTTGGAGGACTTTGAAAACCTTGTGCAAGGAAGCTAAAGTGTCCTGGATTATCATATTATATTTATGGACCTTTTGTGGTATACGCTAGAGTTGGTGTCAACGAAAAAATTGAAGAGTCGTCTTGGAGTTAAATAACTTAAACACCCCTTTTTGTGGAATAACATGGTGGTAAAGCCATTTTGGCATTAGTAGCTTAACGACATGAAAAAGATGTTGCAATAGTGGCTGTGCATGTGGCCCTAAGGGCTCTCTGATGACCCCTACTATCGCAATTTAGTTAATGTTCTTAATGCAAATCATGAATATATTATATTTTCTTGGGACATAGCAAATCAATTGACTGATTTGCTCTAATAGTCTGACTAATTTCATCAAATAGACTTAAAGATTGAATTGCATGTGCTTATTTTGTAGTCCCGAGTACTTTTTAACACAGACCTGTGAAGATTGGGAGATGACATCGATGTGGTAGCTTTGCATATGAGCCAAGAAGCATTCTAGAGCATTTTTCGAGAAAGGTTGAGGTACGGTTAGGATATTTTCTTATTAAATTTAGCGCCCTTTTGAGATTCTATATCATTTAAAGTAATTTCTTGAGAACAAGAAACTATAGGGAATTATTATAAACACTTCATTAAAGGAAAAACCGTATAAGTTATCACTAATACTCCATAAAGAGTATGAAAGACAATGACGTCATTGCAAACCCTTTTGTGTTTGTATTACTATTGAGAATTTGACGATATGCAAATGTTTACATCGACTTTAGAAGAAAATGACCTGTAGTATAATACTTTCTGACATAGACAACCTCGATAAAAAGAGACAGTGACTTTTAAAGGAGAACTACATCGGTGATGACGCCCTCAGATTAGCGCAGATACAAGACAGTGAAGTTGTGCGAGATGGTTATAATTTGTAAACAATTGCATGTGGAGACTCGGATAGAGACTCTCGCACTATCATAAGGACTCATAACTCCGATGGACAAAAGACGACGACGACGACGAAACCAATAAGGAAACACTGAGGTGCTGAGTGAAAACAATTGGATGCAATCAAGGGATTACTTCTATATGTGAAGCAATACCCTGTCAAAACTGAGTAAGAATAGTTGCATACCTATTGACCTAGCCCATAATTGAGGACTGACGTACCTTGACATGACAATATGAGTTGAACGTTAAATAGTAGAGTATGAAAAGATGAGTGAAACCCTATTAAGTATGAACCTTCATGGCATTATGTTACAAGTATTATAAGTAGTAAAAGTTTGGTAAACCTAGACGTTCATAAGTACCATGTCATGAGCATTATGCATAAGTTGCATTCATGAGCATTCACACGAATACCATAAGCATTAGGGTTTAAAGATAAATATATGATGAACTATTATAAGTAAACTAACCTACTGTGTGTAACGATGTATCATGGACATGCATAATAGTGGAATGACAGACTTAACAGACGAATCTGAAGTATACAAAAGGCGTGATGTAATTGTCTTTGAAATCGTAGTCATTTGCACAAATGCATGTTGGGGAAATACGAAGGGAATTTTATGAAAAGATGTGGCATTTTATGAAAAGACATGGCGTTTTGCAAAAAATATGACGAATTTGCATAACAAAACCAGGGCCATATGGGCCATGTTCCGAAGCTGAAGATAAACTTCCATTTAAGTACCAATCGAGCCTCTTACAAGACTCGGGGAGTGGAGGAGCACCCATATGAAAATCTTTATGCATAAAATCTCAGGTACGTGTTATCGAGCGTGGAGCGTTTTTCCCCAATACGTCATTCAAGAGCCCAATTAGTCAAAATCGTAGTTGGTGTGCATGGCATGACAATGTATACTATGTCATGATGATAAGTAATATGGCGTAATTATACAGCATGACAAATAAGATGTGGCATAACGTTAAAGACGTCTCATGGTAATATGACTCGTAACACGATGAATAAGGCGACAATCCGATAAGATCCTTTTTCTATCAAGAATTTTCTCTAAGATCTCATAAAAAAATAATATTTCTCAATTAAGATTTGTATTTATACTTTAATCGATAAGTGTGCTACCTTTATTCAGGAAATAACATAACCGTCTGTTATGTTTTGGTGTTTAATGGAGTTGGTGCTCAGTATATCCACCATTGCACAGTAACAAAGAGATGGTGGTCGTAGCAAAGAAAGTAGCTTTAGGAAGTCCCTGAGAATGTGTGGAGTTGAAAAGGAAGCATATGTATCCAGCCGAATTGAATCAAGGCCTAGTCAGTCATTGTGTTTATTTCTTTTGTCGAAAGTATAAGTTGTAAGTTGAACCAATATACCTAAGTATTCGTAATGTGTTTAAGTGTCCGTAATAAATGATAGTTTATAGTAGTATATTCATTTGGACAAAATTTGTAGTAAGATCTGTAGCTTCGACTATTTCTGTGGTGACATGTTATATATAGATCACGAGCCGGGCCCCTCGGGATCCGAAGCGTGACAGGATAGTATCAGAGCTAACCGGATTATGTAAACCCTGGTTGGGCTTGAGTAGTAGGCTCATATAGAATGAATCATAGTTAGAAGACAAGTAAAGTGGGAGTTAGGCATAGCATACATGATGCATCAAAATGTTTAGGGACCTTTGCATTAAAAGGAAATGTTGAGTTTTAACCCCATGAAAAGTTGGATCCCTTAATCGTGTCAACTTGACGTGAGCAAACCTTTGGACTGAGGGCTTATTGTGAAGTATTAAGGTTACTAAGTATAAATGAGGGGATATGAGAAGTATAGATGCAGTCAAACTTGACGGATGACATCTTGCGGTGATGACTGTGCAATGATGGATCTAAATGGTAAGGTTGCAAACATCTCATATTTTGAAGTTAGACATAAAATTTGTTTTGACGTAATATGTTGATTAGTTGGAGATGATTACAACTCACTAGTCCGATGGTAGAGGGTCTCTTGCATAAACCTATTGTGGGGCTGGGACAGTTGACAAAGTTTTTGGTAGTGGTGTGAGATCTGAGATATGACAGGATATAGTGGCAGAAGAACACAAAGGACTATGGTATACGAAATCGAGTACTTAACTCTTACAAGAAGGGAGTTGGGGCATAAGGAATATAATAATGGACGAACCAACTAACGAAGACAATTTAATGCACAAACATTTCTTTTAATGAATAGACTAACAAGGACATGAAACGGGACACGCCCGATATGTAATATATATATATAGATATAGATATATACTGCAGTATGAAACATGAGCATTCATAATAATTATTATAAGAGATTACATATGAACTTTTATTTTATAACATAGAGTGTTGACCAAAGAAAAGGTTGAGGAAGACTGATGCTAGAAAGGATTGTGCATAGTCGTACACTTCGTTGACCAGTGACCTTATGGTTGACACTGATAGATAATCGATGTCTGAAGTTATTGACCCTATGGATTTTGAAAAGGCTAACAACTTTGATAAGGTGGGAAAACCCCATGCAATTTTTGTATACTCCAATCTAGAGGATCCATCATAAGAGAAAGAAGGAGAAAATCTTGACGACGTAGACGAACATAAAAAAATTCCGAATGATGAGGACGAAAAAGAAGAAGAAGAGGAAGATCTTGAGGAGATTGAGGAAGAACATGAGCATTAAAACGATCCTAGAAATTTTGGGAATTCTTTTTTGCATTTGAATAATATTATATAGTATGTTATAATATTATTATTATGTATTGTATGACGTAGTAGTAGTGTAAGTATAGCGACGTAGTTGTTTATCAAGTGTTTGGTTAGAAACAGATAGTGTTTCGTGTTGCAGTTTTGATGCGAGTTTGGAGGAGTGCGTTGTGAGTTGATGGATATTGATATGTTGATATATGATATACATATTAGTGTATCGGTGCCAAGTATATGATATAGTATGGTTTGAGGCTCATTGGAGTGTTTCGTCATTCATTTGAAAGTTACGTTCAATTGAATTCTTTTCGTACAACTATTTGGCATTTTAGGCATAACTCTGTAACAAAAACTCCAATTAAGACCTATTTGATGTTGATAGAAAGATAATTCAATTATATACAACTTTTATGCTTTGACCAAAAGCTAATTCTAATCCAAATTATCGTTATGAAGTAAGACATTGAGCCAAACCTGGATGGCCAGAACAATACCTTACCTCTGATCGGTATGTCACCTCTGATCGATCGGAGGGGTATTTGGAGCTTGTCCATTGTTGCTTTATGTCCTATTAAATGCATTTTAGTCATTTTTAGCCCTTTTCCCCTTCATTTTTATGCATTTAGCAAAAAATCATGAGTAAGAATGAGCGAGTGGTGACACAAAATACCCAATCTATTTCTTCTAATTTGATCGTGATCCATTGATCACACATCAATAAAAACTTGATTTTCTTCATCCTCGGAACATAGAGATCATTTCTACGTAAGTATTTCGATCTTTCTAGTTCATTGGTTGTAAATCGATTTTCGTGTCGAAATCGTTTATTGAAGTAAACTTGATTTCCTTTATCCTCGTGTTGTGAGGATCATTTTCATATATAGGTTTAATATGATTCGGGGTTGTTTGTTAGATCATTTTGGGGGTAGAGTCTCTGATTGATTTTGGGACGATTTCATTAGTTTTCGTTTGTTGTTTGGCTATGAGGTATGAATACTTCTTATTCACTATCGCGACGATTATGCATTGGCATAATTTTTATTGTTTGAAATATTGGTAGCAATTTTTTTTATTTTCGTGCCTTGTTCGCACATGAAACTAAAATCCATATTCTTGTTCCTTATGTTGTTAGGAACATTCTTGTGTTTAGGTTCATGGTGAATTGGAGGGCGCATTTAGGTTGAATCATAAGACAAAGCGGTGGTTTTCAAGGTGAATTGGCCATGATTATTCGGTAGTATTCAGAGGCATCAGAGGTACGACAGACTCTAAACACTACTCTAACGTGAAGCATTTGTATATTTATTAACATGTTGCTAGTAGTGGTTTTGTAGTTTCTTTGTTCGGTAAGCTATTGAAGTATGTTGGTAGTAGAATATAGTCTTTCAAAAGTAGTTGTTTCAGGTATAATTCGTAGCTTTCCTTTCTATCTATTTTCAGGACCTGGAAACTTACTTCTGAGATGAGGTCTTTAAATCTAATTCCAAAATCTATTTTCCAAATCTTATGGCCTATAAATGTATGCTACGAATTAAAAGCCTAAACTCATAACTTATTTATTGTAAATCGTAGTATGTACGATAATGTTTACATACAGGGCATGTGAACTGTGTTGGTGTTTACATGCGGGCATCGTGGAAGTGGAAGTTGTTTGACTATCAGCATAGAAGTTGTTTGATTTTCAAAATGGAGATTGTTGGTGTTTCAAGTCGAAGTGGATGATTTTTTGATGGAAAACGATATTGGTTTTCGAAGTAAAAGTTGTTAGTTTTTTAAGTGAAAGTTCATTGGTTTTCGAAGTAAAATTTGTTGAGGGTTTGAAGTTGGAAAACGTTGATATTTGAAATTGGAAAATGATTGTTTTGTTTTGAAGTTTAAAAAGAATCGAAACGTATGAAGTTTCAGGATTTTGGAAAATTTTATAGTTAAATGGCATATTTGTAGTTGCTTTCATAGCATACTCATTGTTAGTAGCCGTAGATTTCCAGAGATGGTTTTATATATTGTTGGGGTTTTCTTACATGAGGTATTGGGGCATCTTTTAGCTTGATTAAAGATACGGAAGACTATAAGCTCTAACTTAAACTTGATTATTTTCCATATGTAATCATGTTTAACACATTCCCATAAATGAAATACGTATCCATAGTTGTAGCAAGTACATTAAAGTGAATTGTTAAGCCTTATAGGATACCATAGTTGAACATGAACTTATACGAACTTAGGTATTGATGTATGAGTAAGTGATTGACGTATATATAACATTATTCATTAACTTGTGTAGTTTG
>MKEJ01051171.1:3913-20360 GCA_001753735.1 Embelia ribes | reverse complement strand
ATGAGCTGAAAGTGTTGAACAACTGAAAGAGAATATTCCGTTAATGGGAATGGAATATTCCAGATGGCAAGGAATATTCTGTTTGCTGACGTCACTGTTGATGTGGCACCCGAGTTGGGTCAGTTCAGGTTGGGTCAGTTTGACCAGTCAACAACCACTGGTTGTTACGGGTCACTGGTATAACCGGTTTAGGCCGCGGGTCATTGGTTCAACCCGGTTTGGGCTATGGGTCACTGGTTCAACCAGGTCTAGAGCGTGTAATACACACGCGTACGTGATGTCACTCGTCTTCTTTCTTTGCCACACGTGTAGTGCATGTTGACCACGTGCAAAATGTTTGATCGGCGCGTGTAGGCCAGCCCAAACTCCAATTGACTTGATTTTTGCATCGAAATTCTCGATTTGGAATGGAGAATCCAAATATATGCTCACATACAAATTTCGAACAAAGTTTAAAATTCACAATGGAGTAACAATTGAAAAATTCGGTCAATCCCGGCTTTGATACTACTGTTGGTTTGCAAAAAATTAGACAAGCAAAAATAACGATACTAATGTTAACGTGGTTCGACCAACTGTGCATACGTCAACGGAGTGTAGATAAAATTCACTAAGAATCTCTCAAAGAGTGATACTAAAATATTCTCACACAATATTTTGTAACCTCATCAACTCTCACACATACAGAAAAAAAACAAAACTCGGAGAAGAACAAACAATATTCTCTCTTACTCACTGTTTTTCCCTTTTTGTATTTTTTTTATATTGCACACATGCATACATATTAATACTAAAAATAAGGCATGAATCATGCCCAATATTGCAACGTGAAACCACCAGTTTTGGTATGAATTAAGATTTGTGGGTCTATAAGTGAAATCATCTCAGCTAAAATGTCACTACATCCATCCATAAAAGATTCATCTATTTTGACTTTCATTTGAATTAAAATATATATATATATATATATATAATAATAATAGATAGATAGATAGAGAAATTAATTTTACAATTAATTTTTCAAAAATATTCTCATTAATTAAGATAGATTATCTTGAGATTGTAAAACATGACACTAAATAAGAACATATTAATTTAATTTTCTCTACAACTTTTTTAATAAAGGAAACTGACTTAGACTTTAGGACAAAAAAAAAAGTGAACTTACGTGATGGAAACGGAGAGAGTACAATGTAAAAAAGAGAGAGATTATATTATTTATTGTAGCACAGGATGCTTATCTGGTGGAGTATATATTATGTGCTTCCATTCTCCTGATGGAATTATCACCTTATGAAATGCTTATTTTGAAGAACATGCTCTGTCAAATCAAATCCTGGGGCTTAGACTAAGAAACTCTAGTGGTCTAGCTGCTTGGAAAAAAAAAAAAAACTAAAGTACCCTCACTAATATTATTCCATTGTGAGTAATTGATAGATATATTTAAAAAATATAAAAATAATTAATAAAAGAGATAATTTTTTATCAATTTTTATCATTGAAATTATAAAAATATCACTTATTTAGGAACTTCTTTGTTATGTTTAAAGATCACTCAAAAAAATATAAAGGGAATATATCTTGCATATCCACGTGTGTTATACATATAAGTTTATATTTTCTTATATATATAAAAATTGTTCCCTCAAATTATATTGTCTCTAATCACAATATTGGTCGACATAATTATTTGACATATGTCACACTAAATTAGGAATTTAAAATAATAAAATTTACCATAATAAAATTATTAAAATTATATACATATATATATAAATTTACCATAACAAAATTATTAAACCTAAATTTCCCATAAGATCACGTATAGCCCAAAATATACATATATATCTCTACATAACTGGATCATAACTTATAATGATAGAAATTATTATAATTATATTTAAGAATCAAAATATTTTTAAGAAATAAATATTTTTATAAATTTATTCCTACCAATCTAAGATTCCCTATAAGTTTTAAAAATATTATCATAATCAATATTAATTTTTGAAAATAATATTTTTACATACCTAAAATTAACTTAAATTGATATTAATTATTCAGAAAAATATTTCATGGTATATATAGAGAGAGAGATATATCAACTTAACATTGGTATAAATTATTACAATTAAATTTTCTAAAAGATTACTCACAACCCAAGATATACACGTATGTCTCTGTGTAACTATCTAGTAAACTTCTTACAAAGAAATTATTAAAATTATATTTAAGAATAAAAATATTTCTAGAAAATATTTTTATAAATTGATTCCTATCAATTTAAGATTCTTAAAAAATTTTAAAATATTATCATAATCGATATTGTTGTTTTAAATTATTTTCATAATAAAATTTTCACATATGTAAAATTAATCTAAATAAGCATTAATTTTTATTTATTTATTTGTAAAAACATTATCATATTATAAATCCTATAGAATCCGATCTTTGTATAAATAACTGGATAAAAAAAGAAAAAACATAAGATGTTATAAACAAAAAAAATATAATTTTATAAAATAATTAAAATTAAAATGATATAAAATATAATAGACACAACGGGCGTATAGTGTGAACTGCAATCTAGTATATATAATTAAAAGAAAAAAAAAAACTATACTAGGTAAGTCGCCAAAGAATCAACATGTATTGGCATGATAGGTATGCTGCATTCGTATGCCCAAGTATATTAGTATATATATTTTTAATGTTTTTAAGATTAATAATGTAAGTACTAAATACGTAGAAAGATTGTACAAGTAACAAAATGACTAGACCATTGAATTGATTTTTATCTTAAAAATCCGGACGACATAATGTTAGCACGTATGACATCTACGTTTGCTTTTAAACATATCAGTATTTTACTTTTAAATATCTATACACTTGACGAACATGCAAAAGTTTTTTTATTAGTGCTTCGCAAAATCAATTTTCTTTTCCCCTTTCTATGAAAAGTTAGTTCACCCCACTAGGCTTTGCTTGTATTTCTCGCAATAAGGCAATTAAGAGTTTAACTACAATAATTTCTTGACTTTTTTTCACCCATTAGATATTTAACCATGATATATTATTCCATTCATTCACAAATAATAGGCTACATTTTTAATTCACAATGTACAAAAATAATTAGATATTTCACTAATTAGAACAAAATAAAATAGGCCCATTCATATTGAATTTTGAAAATAGCATGAGTCCTTCTAATTTGAATTTTAGAAGATAAACAGCACAAATGGATAGCTCTCAAATTTTCAATCTATAAATTTATATTGTTACCTAAAAATACATATCAAGTCAACATCAAATAATTTTTGAACGGACTGAGTACATGGGCACATATTCATACACCAAATAGGCCAAAATCCTTATTAATGCATCAATTTTGGCATAAAATCTAATTAGTACACAAACATAAGGTATTCTTTAATTAGTATACCAACCTAAAGATCTTGTTCCAACTTATATTTGGCACCGTTAAATATTTTCAAAAAAAATCCTAAACTATTATTGGATTTAATAGATACCATAACGCTGAGTATAATTTGAAACAAAAACTTTAAATTGGTGTATTAATTGGAGAATATTTTAGTTTGATGTGCTAATCGGATGCTAATAAAAATTTTGGCCCCACCAAATGTATCTATGACCAAACGATTGCTTACTCTTGAAGAGAAAATTATTGTTTTCTTTCCATTAGCTATAGTTTTCCTTTCTCCCTATGCATCACTCTAAAAAAAGCCTTGTTGATAGACCAAAAATGAGGTATAAAGATGCAAAAAGTCACTTTCAGATTATTCCTTCGGAAC
Source organism: Embelia ribes (assembly GCA_001753735.1). Lineage (NCBI taxonomy): Eukaryota > Viridiplantae > Streptophyta > Magnoliopsida > Ericales > Primulaceae > Embelia > Embelia ribes. The sequence continues at coordinate 16,548 of MKEJ01051171.1, read as the reverse complement.
TCCTGAACTAAATGCGCACAAAAGCCCTTTCTTTTTAATATAAAGCTATAAATAACTTTTATTCTGGATTTTGTCCGAGAACCTAAAATGTCCCACCAGAATAACCAAGCCAAATATTCTAATGATATTATTATTGTATCCTCAAAATATTTTAGCTTATTTTGATACAATACCAAGCATATACTGATATTACACGGAAGTATATAGGAAAAAACAAAAAGGACAGAAAAAAGGAATTGAAGAAAAGTCATCCACAAGTGTTTTGGTACATTGACTAATATAACAAACTAAAACAGAACGACAATCTTGAATTACAAGTCGTCATTATTCCAACGACATAATTATATCAAATTATTGATATTCTTTACTGTATTATTTTGCAAATTTTTACTTGGTTACCATACTTTTCATTGCAAAAAATACACCTCTTCAATTTTTGGAAAGTATAAATTTGGTCCCTAAAATAGATAGTCGATTAATGCCTTCAAGGGATTAAGGGCAAAAATATTGCGAACAACTAAATCTTATAAACCCTATAAAACGTGGTCATCGTCGTCATCATTCAAGTATTGTAAAGGATAGGCTACATGAAACAAAATAAAACATCACGTCAGATCGTTGACGTAAATTTTTCGATACCACTCATTCCTATCGAAAGTCATTTTCGATAGGATTTATCATCATTATCATCATAAACCCTATCAAACATTTAGATTAATTTAACGTTAACCAAAAAATAATCTTAATGGGATTAGTAGCTTTAGTAACAACCTAGCAATTATCCTAAGGCAAGCGTATGCAAACCACACTGACCACTTTATGCGAACCACACTAACCAAAAAATAATCTCAAAACCATTACATATTTCACAACACCGTAAAATTCTAACTAATGTAATTAATCACACTAACGACTAAAATTAATTCGCTATGATCAGTAATATGAATGATACAAGGCCCAATGTGAATATATTATTTTAAAATTGTTCTCTTCCACACATTTTATACAAGAAGAATAAATATTTTCAGAAAAATAAAAACAGGAAGAGAAGTCAATAAATTTAGGGAGAGAAATTCATGCTCCTCATAAAAAAATAAATTATGTGATTTACTCTTAAATATCCATGTAATCGATATCCTCCTCAAATTGAACTGTTTGTGAATGTGTCATGCATTTGAATCAATCATTTGAAAAATGCAAGAGTATGGTCTATATTATTTCTTAAGTAGCCGAAAGCTAAGTCCTTAATTATTATAACCACTACATAACAAAAATTAATAACATCAAAACATAATAAAGTGAAGTTATGTGAGTACCATATGAACAGCAATATTTATGTCTACTTTATATATCCTCTTGTGCAAAAAGGATAAATAATGAGAAAAATAACTTAGAAGGAGCATGCGCGTTGGTATAGCATGCATAACATTCTTTTGAGTACTAATAGTTGAAAAGAAAGGCAAAAGCTTTTGAGCTTGTTCAAGTGCAAAAGAAGAAAATAAAGTGAAAGCTACAAAAAAAAAAGGAGAAATAATAATAAAACTAGGAAAATTATTCAAGCACCGACAATCATGCAATAAATTTGTATCAGTATTGATGCCATTAGATCTTGTGCGTTGATCTTGTTCTGAACAAAGTTCGATACACATAATGTAAGAATGAAGGTGTTATATAACTTCATGATTTTCTACACGTGTATCATAACTGAAAATAAAAAATACCTCTCGTAATTGGTTGAAGATTGCTAGTAAGCAAAATCTCTATTTCCTAATTTTCTTTCTACTTTGTTCCTTTAGAAATTTCTTTAAACACGAAACTATCTTTATCGATAAGTCCTTATATACGTTAAGGCAACATTTACTTAGTGCTTTTATTTGCCATTGAATGCGACATTAACAAAAGATGAGACAACCAAAACCCAACTACCATTCACAAAAAGGTGCAATTAAACTAAACTAAATGTGCTTAAGGAAGGGAGAAATAAACCCTTATGTAGTGAAAATTCTTATCCGAACAAAGGTTACAAGCTTGATACAATTGGCACTATTGGTCCATAGAAGAAGAAATTAAGATAAGCCCATTTAAATTCTTAATGGGTCAAATTACTATTAGCATAGAGCCCATAAGATCCACTAGTTTGAAACAACTGCCTTGGGCTATCCACCACCAGTGTAAAAATATTTTCTAAAAGCATTTAGTTCATTTCTTTTATTATTATTGTTTATTTTTTTGGTAAATAAAAATTCGAGGCAAGTAATTGTACCACAGCAAGTCTGGCCAGGACTTACAATGCTACCTACAGTTCGCCTACCAAGGTAACTACTAGCGTTGTAAGTTAAACCTAGGTAATTTTTGACAATGTTTTAGATTCTTACGCGCTCAACCAATCACCAACGAGCTTTTATTTTCTTATTATATGCAAATGAATAGTACTACATTTGTGCCGAAAGAAGGGTGAAATAAACCCGCACCATATGGTAATGTATTTATGTTGAGATGAAAACTTTTATCTCAACAAAGGTTACAAGTTTGATACAATTAACAAAATTAGTCCAAAGAAGAAACTGGGATCAGTCCATTTTAGAAGCCCTCTAGAAATTCTTATAGGCCGATATACTTTTTGTGTAAGGCCATGAACCCCATCATTTCAAAACAACCGTCTTGGTTTCGGTTACGTGCCAAAACGAATTACAGTCCCTTTTCTTTTCTATTAATAATTGATGATTAAACTACACATTCACATGTGCTATTTATCAAATTTTGATGATGTGAAAAAAATTACACCTATCATAAAATTTTGAACGAGCGGGAGTACTGGGAACCTAGATTTAATGTTTCTGTCCAAGCAACCAAAGTACTCGTAAAGAAAGCTAGGAAGAAGTTACACCGCAAACACAGTCACCGAGTTGCGGGGTGGGACGGAAATGCGATAGCATTATGCTTGTAATTCAAAAAAAATAAGAGCGAAAACAAAAAGCAAGAGTTGAAGTGAGAATTGGACACAGAAGAGTCATTAATACACAAAGAATTTGGTTGCCGTACATAAGTAGATTGCCCTAGTATCTCTGTTTTCCGCCTCTAGTATTTGGCTCCCAAATATCATTTTCAATCTGGAAATAAAAATGAAAATGAAATTTACTGTAGCGAATAAAGGGGATATTATCACATGATGTGAATGGAATAACTGAGAGTGATATCCTACTATCGGTACAGCTGTCACTGAAACCATTGATGAAAACATGACCCCCCATGCTTGGTTTTGCTTTCCCTTATAAAATATAGAGAGAAAGATATAATTAAAAGAGAAATCAAAAAATGCAGAAACAGCCCCATCTGGCCATTGGTATTTGAGTCAAATTCGAGCTGGACTTTTATTAAATTGAGCTTAAAAAATTTATAAGCAGTTTGGGAACTATTTGATTCTCAATATTAATTTTTATTTAGATTTCCTTCAACTTTTATGCAAAATTACTTAAACAAGACGTTTAATTTATAAGATGTTAAATATTAACGATATTTTAATTATTTTTAAGTAAATTTTAAATTTGAAATGATTAAAATATTTATGATACCTCAATAATTAATATTAAAAGAGGTAAAATAAATTTTTGATGAAACATTTTAGTATTTATTTTGAGATAAATTTTATTTACAATATTAATCACATGAAAGATATATATGCATATATATATATGTGTGTGTACAATACTATATATTATACTTATTTTGAGCAATTCGCAAACTTAACGAGTCGAGTTATTTTATGTTCAAGCTTGGCTCGCTAACACTATCGAGCTCAAAATTGAGCAGCTCATTTATTTTCAAGCCGAACATTTATCGAGACAAGCTCGAATAGCATGCGAGCAGCTTAGCTTATAACTAGCCCCAGTAATCGATAAGCTATGATATTGATGTCAGGGAAATTTATTGGAAAACATCTGGTTTCCTTGTTTTAGAAGAGGGGGGCTCTGACTTGAAATTTTTTATCTTATAATATGAGGCAAATTGTGAGTCACATAAATAAAATTTTATTATAAAAATTATAAAAATATTTTTGTAAATGTATAAAAAAAATTTATTTTATGTCGAATATTTTGCCTCCCATTAGTATTGGATAATAATAGTTTTAATGATAGTTTTAATGACCTTGAAGTGGTTTCTTTCTTACCTTTGGCTTTAGGAAATTATTTGTAAGCTCATTATGCGTACACTTTGTATTGTGGTTTTATTTATTTATTTATTTATTTTTCTTGAAAACTTTGCTTGTGGTTTAATTTATTAATTAATTTATTTTTCCTTGAAAACTTTGCGTTGTATGCCTATTGATTCTAGTTCTAATTTTTAACACAGAAAATTTATTAAAATCCCTCATGAGAAATTTCAACCGCACCAAGCATATAAATTAAGGGCTAAAAATTACCCCCAAAAAATAAAGATATAGAAAATGAAAACTACTTTGACGTAATTAGTGACTTAAAAAAAATATGTAAGCAGTTTTCTTTTTCTTTCATATATGAAAAAAAAGATTTATTATTATTACTTTTTTTAATCTTTTGCTTCAGGGGAAGGTTTGGTCAAGGAGACGGATGGTAGTGAACAACCGCCTATTAAGAAGCATGAGTTTAGGCTATAATTTGATAAAAATCTGAATATCATTTGATTGAGTAATTTTGAGTTGAGGATATTTATTTATTTGGCCTTAATAATTTAAAAATTATAAACTATTTGCATCTAATTTTTTTTTTTAAATTAAAAAAAATTATTTGATTAAAAACGATAATAAAAAAACAATAAATTAACTCTCTGACATGACTACAGAAATGGCCAATGCTGCAAAGCTGTTAATGCTGTCTAACTATATTTCTGGGCCAGTTAGATTGAGCCCACCCCACCAAAATAAATCTAATTTGGTGCAAATCTATTACTTTACAAAATTAGGTCCCCACATGCTTTGGTGTTATATGTTTGGGCAATAATGAAAATAAATTGTGCTCACGAGTTCTTTTCCTTGCTTCTCTCTCTCTTAAACAAAATAAATAAATAAATAAATAAATGAAATTTCTTGTTTGCTTTTTTAACGTAAAGCTTATATTTTTCTTAAAATTTGCGGTTAAATAAATCCAAAATACTATAATAGTTGTAATTGGAACCACCAAAGATTTAAGAAATTTAGCTACATATCCATTTATTAATAAATTAATAATCATTAATTTACAAGAATATTTTATTAGAGAACATGACTTATATTCATCAACTTATTAAATTAGAGTACATGAGTTAATTGACAAGGATATTATGGGAGAGTACAAGAATTAATTTACAAGGATATTATGGTAGAGTACATGAATTATATTAGAGTCACTTCATTGAATAATTGTTAGCTAATTACTGAATAATAAACTAAATGAGCCCTATAAATACAAAAAAAAATTGTTAGAAATATATTATTTTATACTTTATAAAGATTATTAATTTATAAGTCGGACCAAATAAGGACGAAACAATTTAACTACTCAAAATTGTTTTTTTTTTTTTTAAGTTAAAATTGATTATTATTTGACGTATGATATTTTTTAAATAATAAATACGAAAATCAGGACACCTAACCATTCTCAAAATTAAATAGCAGGAAACGTGGACAGGAGAAAGACACGCTGACTCGCAGAGATAATGGATAATCCGTGTTTGGCTGATCCGTTTATTTTTAAATATATAATTAAAATTAAAAAATATTTTTTTCTATAAAATTTAATTAAAAAACTAATTTAATATTAACTACTAATTTTAAATTTTAAAATAAAACTAATGATATTCATACCGATTACGCATACAACCTGAATTATGCGTTTCATAATTAGCCTCATCATCCTATTGTTATGGAGGAGATAATATGTGATGATGTGGCTAATTATGGATCATAAAAGTTGGTATAAATATCATTACTCATAAAATAAATACCCAAATGCGCCAGGCTAGATCATCACCTGGGGAGAAGAGTATCTAATAGTACTAGAAATAACTTTATAACCATAAAAATAATTTTTTTTAAATAAAATAAAAAAATTTATTACAAAATTTTGCTTTTAAAAATGAAAATATTACCATGAGTCGGACACCCTTCTCCCCATTACCCGCTGGCTAGTCACCTTATCCACTGGGACATATATACATATATGTAGGTACATTTATAACGAAATGTGAATTTACGGATAGAACATTAACTAATTTGTAAGTGCATGGGGAAGACAGGTATCACATGAACAAAAGTACCCACTTGCCACAACTGAGGGCTACAAATTTTCTCAATGATAACCAGACACTTCATTTCCGTGAATGAAATTAATAATAACTCTTAGTTTTTATTTTTTTTTAAGTTGAGGAACAAATAATGAAAGTAAAAAAATAAAAGTTTGGAAGGAGATGGACATGAGCGGGAGCATTAATAAATATTGAAATAATTTTCTACATCATATTTTGAATGAGATCCTCTACTGAAAATTTTAATGATTTAATATTAGTGCTATATCAATATTTTGTAAGGAAGGAAGTTCATTTTTTTCTTACATCATGTATGGAAACCTTTATTACTCCCAATTGATGAGAAGGAATTGTTCCTGCTTTGTAGTGACACTCATTTTACAATCTTCTACTCTCCCTCTGTATACATATTATTATACATTTTTTTTTTAAATTTGAAAATATAATGATTTAATATTTTAATTTAGTAAAAAAGTCAAATTTACTCTCATTTTATATTCAAAAATATAAATTTGCTATTTTTGTTATATTTAAATATTAAATTATTATAATTTAATTTTTTTTCAAAATACATGTTGTGCAATAATTTGTGGACTAGAGAGTACTAACTTCCTTTCCTAAAAAAGATATACATATTCAAAATTTAATATGCATGTTACGAATTTACTGTATTTTGTTAGAATTATAAATTTTTTAAAAGTAATGCCGGGTCCTAAGTTTTGCAAAAATAATAAGAAATAAATTATGTAGAAAAACAAATAGGCTCAAGGTTTGCACACCGAGGAATGATGGCAGCAACGTTTTCGTATATACAAGATAATAACAAACCAAACCACTAGAAAATAAGCGTATCTTTGAAAACTAAATAAACAACTAATCTAATCTGACCTTGAAATTTGGTTAGGTACAACAGCCTTGGCCTTATCTCCGGACAAGTCAACACCACCGGCCACATTAGCACTCAATGCCGTCATCGCTTACGTACCACCTCAAGCGAAAAGGCAAAGAAACAACTTGAAGCTTGCTCCATAAGATAACAAAGCGCGGAACTTGTAGTGGTTTAGTAAAAGCATCCGTAAGTTGATCGCGAAAAAAAATGAAGGGAATAGCCACCCACTCACGCACAAATTGAAAATCAATCTCGACTTGTTTAGTGCAAGCATGAAAAATCGGATTTTCATCAAGATACATAGCACCAACATTATCACAACACACAATATGGGTGGTGAGAAAAGAAGTATACCAAGCTCACAATAAAGAAATAGCATCCAAGTTATATCATATGTAACAGCAGCAATGGACCGATACTCAGCCTCGGAACCAGACCGAGCCATTGTAGCTTCCTTACGAGAACTCCAAGCAACCAAATTGGAACCAAAGAAAATAAAATGGCCAGCAGTGAAGCGATAGGCATTATAATCATCCGCCCTGTCTGCATCACAAAAAGTGTCAAAACATGAGAAGTCGAAGGTCAAAGCAACAACCCAAAGTGAACTGCGGCTTTTAGGTACCGAAGTACCCGTTTTACTGCTGACTAATGATTAGTTGTGGGCATATGCATAAATTGGCATACGGGCCTAGTAAAAGCAAGATAATTTAAAGCTCCAACAACACTCTGATAAAGAGACAAATCATCGAACAGATCACCTGAATCAAGAGCAAGGTCCACAGCGGTGGACATTGGTGACCCAATCGACTTGGCACGTAGCATATTGATCCGTGATAAAAGATTTAATATGTAGTGCTACTGAGTTAAGCATAGGTCATCCAAACTACGAAACGCCTCAATGCCTAGAAAATAACTAAGTTTGCTTAGAGACTTGACGGCGAATTCAGGGCTAGGGCAGCAATAAAACCTATAATATCGTCAATAGAAAAACCAGTTAAGGGAGTAAAACAAGCCGTACCGAAAGTATCGACCCAATAGTTAAGTGGCAAGGCACTATGTGCTAAAAGAATGTGGCCAGTCTCAACAACATGTCGATACTTTCATTCAACAATACCATTTTGTTGGTGAGTATAAGGACAAAGGTGAACAATACATTATGCCAAGTTTAATGTACGTAGGGAGCGAAATTTACCATCCCAATCAGTTTGTATTGCTTTAATCTCAGTATTAAAATGGCATTCAACATATTTTTGAAAAGTTGTGAACCCTTAATAAACATCCTATTTCAATATTAAAGGAAAAACCCATGTGTAATGTGAATAACGACTAACAACAGTCAAAATATAACAATACCCATTTATTGATAAAGAAGGTGACGATCCCCAAACATCCAAAAATAATAATTCAAACGGAACAGTAGAAACATATTCAAAAATAGAAAAAGGCAATTGATGACTCTTAGACTATTGGCACAGGCCACAAATAGTAGTGGTAGTTTTATTAAAACTAGGAAAATTAAATAGCGATAAAATAGAAGAAACAACTCTAGACGATACATGCCCAAGATGAGCATGCCAAACATAAAAAGGAGCACGTATGCCGACACAGTTTGAAAACTGAACGGGTTTGGATGATGGGCAAAAAGGGTAAAGGCCTTGTTTACATAGTCCTTGATGAAGAAGTCTCCTCGTTGCTTCGTCCTTAATACAAAAATAAGAGTTGTGAAACTCGAGATACACATTATGTTCCTAAGTAAACAGACTGATATAAATAAAATTCTTGCAAATTGATTATACATGTAGAACATCAAAAAGAGTAAATGCAATATTGGTTGCAGGTAACTGAGTTGAACCAATATTGGTAATTTGCAAACCTAAATTATCACCAATTTGAAGACAATCATTGCCAAAGCAGGAGTCAACCCCCAAGATATCTGAGATGATATGATGAGTGGCCATAGAATCATGGAACTATGTATCTGTTGGTGTGGTGGAACAGTAGCAGCAAAAGCACTCATTTGAGGGGAAGAGTCTTGATAGGCATGATCGAAATGATAAGGACACATAATAGCAGTGTTTCATGTCTCATGACACATTTGGCAAAAAGATGGATGGAAAGAATTACCCTGCAAGCCTCGGTTGTAGTTAGAGATCCCCTGGAACCCGAACCACAACCACTCGAGTAGAGGTCACAGGACTGGTCACAGCCATATGGCAGGGAGGAATAGGGCCGACCATTGGCTGGACTACGGTTGCCCCAGGGGGTGGTGCAGGTAGTCATATTGGCCAAGGGTGGAGCGAAGGCCAAGTTGAAATGTTGCTTCTCAAGATGTGTCTCGATGTTCAAGAGGTGCCCACACACCATGCGGAGTAACCCACCTTTATGAAAAGCGAAGAGATACCAGTCCCAACTTTATAGTTTTAGGCGTTATGCGATGACAAAGTACGTGGGCGAATTTTGAGTAGCTTGTGTTGTAATTGTGGCGTACGTAGGATTCATGACTCATCATAGCATTCATGAGTATTGTTTACTTTCTTTATTTATTGTAGCATGCTCATTCATGTCATATATACTGCGCAGTCTCCTTTTTATAATAGAGTTGATCGTCTAACCATATACTTTTCAAGTATTTCTTTATATGCATTGTTTTTTATGTATGGAGGCGAGCGTAGAGCATTCTTAGTTACTTGGATGCTCGAGTTGTACGAATTTTTGTTATGATAGTATAATGGAGATGGCGAAGTGTTGAAGTTATATTTTGTAGTTGGAGAAGTATAATGTATAATTTCTTTCTCATTTTTGCCAAACGTTTAGCTTGAAGTGGTGTATGTAAACTTGTCATTAAGTTGTTGTTTATATTTTATTTTTGTTGTTGGTGTTGGTTCTTTATTTAAGTTATAGTTGTGATGGTTACTTATATATATATTGCAGACATGCTACATGTATATTATGTTACGGATTACTTTAGTTAATGTGTAGTATCGCTTTATAGATGCGATTGTATTATGTTTATACGGCGAGAATGACATAGATGTAGTTGTTGTCTTTTCTCTTCTTTTCTTTATTTATCTCTCTTTTGTTTTATTTTCTTTTTCTCACATTCTCGTGTTCTCGGAATTTCGAGTGTGACACAATGAATAAATATAACTATAACTTGCATAATAATAATAAAATTTATTTAAAGTGAAAAATTTACTCGAATTTTCGGGACGTTATACCTTCCTCTTTAAACTATTTACTTATGGTTGATTATTTGAGGTGAACTTAATTTTTTTTTTATTTCATAAATCTAAATAACAAACTTTCATTTATCCCAATCCTGCTGAATACTCCTATATTAATTAGGATCTTTTTATACGCATATGATGATATATAAGTATAAATTACTAACTTATACTAACCAAGAATAAATTCCTTGTTAGCTTAACTCTATACTTTGCCTATAATTGCTAACATATATTATGGATCGTTACATATATTCTAGTTATTTCCCAATAAATAGGTAAAATTATTTTATTTATTCTAAAAATTGCAAGAAAAATAATTTCACAAGAAGTCGATATTTAGGAAGTATGGAATATGCACTAAATATGAAAATTAATAAAAAAAAATAGAATATTGAAAGTTATCCGATTTGCTGATTAAGGTTGTACGTTACTCTTCGATATTAATACTAGCCTATTTCATATGGTGATTGTTCAAGGGTATTTTAGAGATTAAATGGCTATATTTTGAAATTCTAGTTGATGTTCACTTTACCTTGAAAACTTTGGGTGAAAAGTGTGGTTCACAACAAATCTTTGGTGGTATAGTGTAATTTCAGAAATCTCATAAAATTTTATGTAATTGTCAAAAACCTCATGAGTGAAAAGTGTAATTTAGCCTTATATATTTCTATATGGAGTAGTATATATATCTACCTTCTCCTTCACTCCAATTCATCATAAACAAAGTCCTTAACTTCCCTTAAAAGCAAAAACTTTCCCAAGTACACACCTCTTTTTTGTTTCTCTCCAACCATCCATTATGGTGCTATCGAGAATTGCGTCCCAGAGCGATGTCTCCGTCCACTCGACCTTCGCCTCTCGCTACGTCCGAGCTTCTCTCCCTAGGTATCAACCATCCATATTTCCATTTGGCTGCTCAGTTTTTATGTTCTTTTATGTTTCTGATCTAAAAAGTTTTGTATGCTATTTTGTTAGCTCCGATTAAGATCATGTGAAAACATATATGCCTACTTTTTATTTTACTCATTGGATGGTCATGATGAGGTTGATGATGATTGGATGGTTGCGGTGTGATTTTGCAGGTTCAAGATGCCGGAGAACTCGATTCCAAAGGAGGCTGCGTATCAAATAATAAACGACGAGTTGATGCTGGATGGGAACCCGAGGCTGAACCTAGCGTCGTTTGTGACGACGTGGATGGAGCCGGAGTGCGATAAGCTCATGATGGACGCGATTAATAAGAATTACGTCGACATGGACGAGTATCCCGTCACCACTGAACTCCAGGCAAGTCGCGCGCGCGCACATATATATATATATATATATATAAGTACAATGTGGCATCATCATATTTTAACAATTTTTATGCGTGAAATTATTGGATTAGGATGTGATGATAATGTTATCTACTTGGTGTAACGATTGCAACCACACCTCTCATATTTTAATATATGTTTTTTTAAGTCAATTTAGAATTCGTCATTGAATTGTACAGCTAATCAAGTTATGCTCACACCATATTGAGATTTTAGCGACTCTTATGTTGTAGTTTTTAAATAAATAAGTTAATTTATTTTTGATTAAGAAAAAACTTAATATATCCAGTTGAAAACTCTCAGTTTATTAAAATTAAAATAGCAAATATTACCACTTAAAAGTTGAACAGTCAAACGGTATATAGTTTTTAAGCAAAAAAAATATATATATATAAATCTATAAGCTGTAATTAAACAAGCCCTTAGTATAGCCTATGCCCCAATCGAACGGAGTAAAAATTTTAATCTCTTCATAAATATTAATGAATTATAATTATAATGAGTGGTTTTTATATAGACTTGGTAATGGGAATATTGTAAGTAAGAAAAAAAAATTCAAATCTACCAGTAAAGAATTACAATTTGCTCCCTCCACTTTCAGAATAACTGTAGAGAATTTTTCTTGTTTCATTTTAAGTGTCTTTTTTGCAAAATCAAGAGAGTATATCCTATTCTTTCTCTAATTTTATTCATGTTATCTCAACTAAATTTCCAACCATTTTTCAACCGTTTCACAAAATTTCAAATCTTTAATGAGGGTAATTAAATAAATATACTTATTTTTTGTAATAATTAAGATTATTTAATAATATTCTTAATTGTTGTGGAATGATCTAAAACCAAAGGGGTTATTTGTAATGCCATACCATGTACATTGTGCCACTAAATAGGTTAGTGGGGTGATGATAATTTCTTGATTTATGAGCACTTTTTAGGTCTTAGTAA
>MKEJ01051149.1:0-10409 GCA_001753735.1 Embelia ribes | reverse complement strand
ATATCACATAATTTCATAATATTTAAAAATAAAATTTACTTACAAATATCATAACTCAACATATAACATTCAAAATTATACAACCATAAATAAAAAAAAAACTGAACCCGTTCCAACCGATTTGAACGGTTTTGACCGGTTCACTGTTTTTTGGACCGGTTCAAAGCATGTGGATCACCCGAACAGGCCTATGCATCGTTTTCCGATTGAACCGATTAAACCAATCGGTCCGATTCAGTTTTAACTTCCTTGTATAAAACTAAATTTTTCCTCAAAATTTTATGCATTCCGATCCTCTCCATATATTCCAGTCTCCCTCCATGCATAACTTGAAAATGCAAAGAATCCTGCGACAATCCCCGGCAGTCGCACCTAATTTCGCAACCTCTGAGGGTTGCTTTCTCAATACAAATGTCGTAACTATAAGGCGTACCTCACTCGCACTGTGGCGGCTAGCAACTTGTAAATACTTGTCGAGAAACATTAAAAATCTAGTAAGCGGTGACATTGTACATAACTCTACTTTCAAATTTTGGGTGTTTCGTCATTATTCTAAAAACAAACTTGTCCACGTGATTACTCTCCCGCCAAAACTAATCACTTGTTCCTCACCTGCGCCACATGGCACCCTGTACATCCAAACCGTCCACCTCTCCCGCGTGAACTTCAGGTGGCGGGTGATCCGTTGCATTCCCTGCCTATTTGTTACGGTGCCGTAATAGCAAGAAAATTAAATAAAGGTGGTAGTTTTTGTAACCGTGGCGATTGCAATGATACAGTTTTGAAACATAGCATATGTTATAAGACAGTTGAAAAAAATTAAAACTGCAATTTTTTTTTTTTCAACTTTTCGAGAAGGCGAAGCACCCACCAAACCTCTTTGCCTCCCGGCTGAATGTAGCTACCAGACGGGCCTAGGGATTCAAAGGAAGTCCTCTCGGTATTGGAATTTTTTTTTTAAAAATTATCGTACTTTCAGTATAAATTATTTTGAATTAACAATAAATTACTACTAATATTAATTTTATCTAAAAATAGCCATATTAATTTTTTTTTAATTTACAATAATTTATCCTTCAAATAAAAAAATTTATGTAAAAATTTATGGTTTTCGGATTTAAAAGGGGGCCACTTTAAAACTCTAAACGGGCACTTGTCAACCTTAAAATATCTCACTCTTCTCACACACGCACACGTATATGTATATATATCTTCATGAACCCTTGTAGAAAAAAGTCGGTTACTTTTGCCTTTGATGGTTTTTGTTGTCAATATCGCCGAATCTCAGCAAGCCTTAAATTATATCGACGGCAGGGAAAGGTCGTCGGAATAGGAACAAGTCGCAACAGATGAAATTGAAATCCCCGGCCACGGTGGGCGGCTTTTGCTTCTGTCAAAATAGCAAAGATTTCTTAAGAAAGGTTCCGTCGAGTGAAGAACACGTTGGCGACGATGGGGGTGGTGGCAGCAAGAGACGGACTATCGGTGACTTAGACAGGAGCCCAACGCAGGGGGGTTTTCCGGATTCTCCGGCGAGGTCTTGGGAGGGCGGAAGTTCTCGGGCGGAGATGGTGGTCGGTGGTGGGGAGACGAGTGGTATGGAAGGGGTGAGTAGGTCCGCATATGTTTCTCACGGGTTGGTGTCGGTGATTGGACGGAGGAGAGCGATGGAAGACGCCATCGTGGTGGTCCCAGAGTTAGGCGCGGGGGAGTTGTCCTTTTTTGCGGTGTACGATGGACATGGCGGGGCTAGGGTTTCGAAGACGTGTGAAGATAAATTGCACCAATTTCTATTGGAGGAGATTAAGGCCACACAAGGAGAGGTGGATTGGGAAATAGTGATGGGGGCTAGTTTTAGAAGGATGGATGATGAAGTGGTTGATAGTGGGACCGAGGAGGATGAGGACGAGGACGGGTCCAGCGCCACGGTGGCTGTGGTCGGGAATGAGGTGGTGGTTGTGGCTAACTGCGGTGACTCACGGGCAGTCATGTGCCGTGGCGGGGATGCAGTGGCTTTGTTGCGTGATCACAAAGTGGTAGCACCTAATTTTTCATACAATTATCAATCTTTGTCGCAGGAAAAAAACATTCTACCTACAATTAATAACTTATTTAGGCCAAAATAATTAATAAATTTTGCCTAAAAGTTGAGCATCTTAGCTAAATGTTGTTCAAATTTTAATGAAAAAAATTGAAAAAGTTATAACTTATCAGCTACAATAAAAAAGCCCATGATATACTTGGAATCTATTGTTCTTGCTTTGGATACCAAAATTGGTGATAATTTTGATTTCAATATTTCGGAAGTTAAAAATACTTTATTTAACGATGAAACCCGATGATGTTTTAGTTACTTGTAACTGTTTTCGATAGCCCGATCAGCCTGACGAGAAGGAGAGAGTCGAAGCCTCGGGAGGAAGGGTAAACAGTAGCCGCCTTTACGGAGTGCTTACAAATTCAAGGTCAATAGGTATCTATCAATTAAGAAATATCCTGAAGCAGTTTCTTGTTGCAAAATCAAGAATAGTTTTATGAAACAATAATAAGCATTTTCTTCAAGCAGGGGCTTTTGGTTTTCATTAGTAGAACATGCTCACTCTATTTTACACTCTTGCAGGGGTTTTTTGTTTTTTTTCCAGACACGGTAAAGGTTTTTTGTATTCTTTTCAGGAAATTCACCCTCCCGAAAATTTATATAATCGTGAATGACACTCCTTTATATGCAGGGGACAAATATCTTAAGCCGTACGTGATATCAGACCCAGAAGTCACCGTAACCAAACGTGTTGAGTCTGATCAATTCCTCCTAATAGCGAGCAATGGTCTGTGGGATGTTCTGTCCAACAAGGTAGCATGTGACATTGTCATGAAATGCTTAAGTGGCAAAATAGACCGGAGTGGCTCGGAGAAATCTAATGAAGTTTCAAAGGCGGCTGCAAAGCTAGCTGAGCTGGCTATTGCTAAGGGGAGCAAAGACAATGTAAGTATTATCGTAGTTGAGTTGAATGAGTCTAATTGATGTAGTCATTTTCGAAATCATACTTAGCTTTTGTATCCTTTGTGATTTTTCTTTTTTTGGGTTTGAAGTTGTGTTTTTGTTGAAGTTGATCTCCAATGTACAGCGTTTGTTACTTGCCTTAAACGTTTGTTACTTGTATGAACATACGCAATACATTCAATAAAGAAGCCAATATGTGATAGCATTAACTGTCAATAATAGTAGCAAATATATTACATTGAAAATATAACATGTTGCAAAGGTTACAACATCAAAACACCAAACTAACGAGCAGGCTAGAAAAGAAGCACACGACATAGCTGTTTTCAAAAACAAATATAGAAGACCATCCAATTTCGTCGAGAATTGAAATTGTTTTCCTCGACTCACTCTTTCGTTTTTCCTTGAGCCCAAATCTATATATATGTATCTAAACAAGCAGGATTAGAAAGAGGATGAGCACTTTCGTTAAATCGTCTCTTCACTCCTTTCTTCCCCCTACCTTCAAACTTATTTAACCTAAAGTCCCATCTAAAACCTATTCATTCCAATCCAACAAGAAATAGAAACTCGCAGATTTAATTTAAGACCCTTTCGACCCGTTCATGTGGCTGGAGTCTTACTTCAAAATCCCGTAAGACCAATAAATTCATCATTTCTTAAACCAAAGTGTAGCTTGAGACTGCCACATCAGCTTGAGCAGCAGAATGAATGTAAACAAATTCGAGGCTTTTTCCAGCAGGCAAAGAGCTGAGCCATTCGGGAAAAACATATGAATCGCCAGCCTTTGTCAAGCCCCACAAAGGACCGTATAGTTTTGATATCCTAAGCTTGAGATTGTTCAGAGTTTTATCAGATTTGTTGGTTACGGTTGCGGAGTATCGGTAGTAAGTATTTCCCTTGTCAACCCATGAAGTTGTCATCTTTTGTTCAATTGCAATTTCAGCAGAAGATGGAGCTGTCAAATAAAATCATTATTTAGAAAAGGTAATTATTTTGAAAAACTGACTACAGTCATGCCTGAGAAAAAAATGGGTTCTTCGATTGAGGAATGGTCATAAAAGTACCTTGCACTGGGGTAGAAACTGGAGCTGGGTTCTGGGTTACAGGTGCGGTGTTGGCCAATGAATCCAAATCTGTAATACAAACTCAAAATTCAAGAAATTTGGCAACGAAGACTATTACACAAGTTACTTACAAGAACCGATTTTGAATTGAACCGCAAGGGAAATGTCCCAACAAAACATTGTTATCGAAATAAAAAAATTGTATTGGTTTGTGGCATAGAAAAGGTAAAATGCAACAGGAACCTTGTTTACTGGGTTAAATTTGGAAGAACATAACAAAGTGAAGGGAAATGAGAAAGTTTCGATACATAACAAAGACAAAAATAAAGAAGTGGCAAACATTTAAAGCGCAATAAACCATCATCAAAATTTCCAAGGAAATAACAAATTCGAGATAGCAAATTTGGAATTACGAGATATATATACATACCTGGGAGGAGCTGATTGTAGCGACTGGAGCCACCGTTTAGTCTAGCCAATATGCCAACAAGAGGAGCATTGTTGTAGGTAGCTGGTTCTGTTTGCTCATAGTTATCTCTCTGATCAGCGAAGTTGTCATAAGCATCAGGCCCGCCAACAATGGCTCCAGTGAGAACATTAGGGTCACTCGCCTTTCGGCTAAACCACGTGGCATAGCCACCTCGGCAAGTGACGAAAGACGGGTTAACTTTGTATGAGACAATAGAAGAAGCTCTGTGATGCACTTGTTGTGGGTAGTTGTTCCCATATCCAACCATGTAGCTTGTGGCTCTTGGGTTGTCTCCAAGAATATAGTCCACCTAAGAGCAAGAAAACGAAAATGTTTGTGATTTCGTCTATATAAGCTGATTTCGTCTATATAACTTAAAAAAGCTTAAATTTCTTTTTTTGTTTATCCCCAAAACGCAAGGTTTCTCTTCGTTTATATAAGCTGATTTTGTCTTCCATCAATTCCTCTTCAGAATCTTCTCAGAACAAACTTCAACAAATTTGCTTTAAGTCCACATTCTTAAAAGTACTGCTAGCAAAAAAGTTGAATTATACCTGAGATTTGGCAAACGAAAGCAGCTCAGCTGGAGAAACGGTCCCCTCGGCACAATTCAAGTTTTTACGAGCTGAGGTCAAGTAGTCGGAATAGACGGTTAAGAGAAAAGAGGCACTCGTCACAAACTGCATATTATTCCACCTTTGCCTGTAAATAAGGCCACCGGGAGTCTTTTGCACGTTATGGTAGCCCTTCCCGATGCACGAGCATATGAAATACTCAGCATTTTGTTGGTACTTCTCAAAGACTTGGGCATACTGACCAGCTCTTCCACCCATCAGCATCTGCCAAAAATAGCAAATGTTATAATTAAACAGTTTTACATAAGCTATTTGTTTACAAATTTAAGACATTATTATTCGCACCAAGTTTCTGAAAATTTACCTTGGCAACAAGAGTTTGAACACCGGCATACTTAACATCCCATCCGAACTCGGTCATGGCCCACCCGGTCCCACCGAGAGCATTGCCATTGTTGCCGAGGTAGCTCAGGTAGTACTCGTTGTTAGTTGCCTTGTATAGCCATGCAGCAGCCCACAGCAACTCATCCTATATATAAATCAAAAACAAAAAATACAAATTATTATTAATAAATAGCTAAGTTGAAAGTTCAATATATATTTTCCTTCACATAAAACTAAAACATGAAATCAGATCTTTGTTTTTGTTTCCTGGATTAGAGTTTCTCTACCGAGGTAAAATACCTTTTCAAAGTTTGAAAAAAGGAAACAGATAAAAACATGATTTATAAGTACATTTTATGGGATAGTTATCATTAAATTTCATATTTATTAAAGATAAATGAATTCTTATTAACTTCACATAATTACTGATACTAAAAAAACATCATTAGTCCGAATATTTATTAAATTTCATACTAAACAAGTGAATATTTATTTATTTATTTATTATTATTATTTATTTATTATTCTAGTAAGGGAGTTGGGAGGAGGAAAAATCACGTACAGCGTATCCACTGACAGATCGATAGTACTTCTGAGCGACACTAATGCTGCTGTCATATTTGCCCCTGTATTTGTCCGCAAACTCGAACAGCTGTAAAAGAAATTAGCAGGGGCAGAATAGTAAATACAAACTGGATTTGGAGGGTAATAAGGGAAATTAGCTTAACGTGGAGTGTGGGCATATGGTGTGCGCCTCTGTACGAGATCACCGACACCCAATGCACGTGATGACTTTAATAACTAACAACCCAAGCTTCGCAGATCAACCACGTGGACGGTTAGGATTGAATGTACAGATATATCTGTACGGCACGGAAGACATAACGCGTAATGGACGGGAAAAGGTTTTGTCTTTTTGGTGGTCCAAAAATTCAGGCCGAATTTCGCCGCGCGGCAATATACTTTTTCTAAAAATGCCATTTGAATTTTATAAATTGTTAAATTACAAATTGGTATGTAAACATAAACAATAATAATAATAAAAAAGCATAACAAAATTACCCACAAATCGATTTGTTTGTTATGGCAAATCGAGAGGGAGACGGGAATGACCTTAGCCCTCCCAACTTTCAAATTTTCGATAGATTTGAGGTAAAAAATTCATTTTTTTTAAAATAAATAACTACGCGATTCCTCGAAAAATGAAAAGAAAATTTCCTATATAAGATAAGAGAACTCGCTAGTTCCTCATAATAGTAAATACTAGATCCGACAATGATGTCTGTATGCCATGCATTTATAAGATTGTTTATCTACTAAATTTTATCGATTTGAACTTTCACTATAGTTACTGTATAAAATTATTTTGATTTTGCCAAAAACAGAAATTATTTTGTTAACACTTCTCATGGAAAATGATACACATTTTTTTCATAATAATGAACTAGAATAAACTAATTATTTTGAAGCATTAAATTTTTGTAATAAAAAAAGTTGAAAGTAGCATTTCACGATTAGTCTGTCTTTTGCTAACATGCGCCATAGGTTATCAACCCAGTCATAAAAGCGGGACCACTGCTAACCTGCACCGGCAACAACCAGCCTGACAAAAAGAGTGCTTCTCGTAACTGTTTCTTAACTGCACCCTTCTGCTAACGTACGCACTCATCACGCATAGATAAAATACGCTTATGCCATGGCTAATTAAATTACTGACTACACCAGCTTATTTTCTCTATTACAGAAGACAAATTTTTTATAACCGGCACAAAAAATAATTTTAATTATTTTACATTATTAAATGTTTCCATATCAACTTGTATCGGTATGCAAATTATAAATATAAAATTTTTCAGACTACAAAGCACAATAAGCACAATAAATAAGTATAGTTTTAAAAAATTTAATTTTTTGTGCATTTATTTTTTTTAAAAAAATTAAATTTTTGTACAAACAAAAAAGAAAGGCAAAACAAGTTGTTATACCTGTTGAGCATGTGAGAGGAGAGTCCTAGAGTAGGAAGGGTTACGTCGGTGGTAGACTATGGATGCGGCAGCCATGGCAGCGGCGGTCTCGCCCGCCAGGTCGGATCCGGGGTTGCTCGGGTCAATCCGATAGGCTGCGCGTGACGTGGTCATATCCTCTGGCCTCTGCCAGCAGTAGTGATCTGTGTTCCCATCTCCCACCTAGCAATATCACATTTTAAAAAAGTTGCATGTATTATTAGCAAATGAAAAAAAAAATATAAGTGTAATACAGTAGGAATGAACGGTTTGATATGAATTTTGTTATATGTAAGCAAATTTTGAAAAATGAAAGAAAAGCAAAAGTACAGTATACTGTGGCCCAATTTTCGTTATAAAAAGAATAAATTGTATAGAGACGTAGGCACCATAAGCCACTGTTAAGTGGAAAAGAGTAGGTTTTAAAGCATATAAAATTAACTATTTTTCTTAGTGGAAAATTAGTGTCAAACTTTGAAAATTTAAGTTCCACGGGTAAGATAATTCATTGGACCGAGTATTAAATTGACTAAAAGTCAAATATGGGGGCCAAACTGAAATTTTAATATTTTGCTGACCTACATCTCTCTAAACTAACTTGCTAAAGCAATTAAAGAATATTAAAATTCGGAATAATTAAGATTCTAGATGATTATTCAACTAATTTTAGCGTAAAAAGCAGATTTTAAGTTGCTAAAAATGGACTACATGGTTTCAACATAAATTCTATTTGGTCCCCGGAATTTCAATTGAAACACAAATAGTCCAAAACTTTGAATAAGTGACACAATCGGTACCTCGCCATAGAGGACATTAGCCTGGGGGTGAGCTTTGATGAGATAGTCAGTTCCCCACTTGATAGCATCCAGAGCATGGCCAAGCTCTCCACTCTCACCCATCTGGCCACCATACTCCAACACGCCCCACGACATCATTGTCACCGTGAACGCCATCGGTAACCCGAATTTAACGTTGTCCCCCGCATCGTAGTACCCTCCCACAAGATCCACCTTTGATAATAAATCCAATTTCCATTCATTAGTACAGCATTAATGATATACGTACAAAAAATTATGTACATAATTATACAAACATCGTAACGTTGCTCTTTTTCAATAATAGCATCACGACATAACATCCAATTTCAAACATGAAACAAGAACTAATATGTAATTAATTTGCAGTTTATTTGATTTCATAAATTAATGGAATTTGTATATAAAATAAACACAAACAAACAAAGTGAAAAACAGAGGAGGGGTCGGAGTGTAAGTTTTAAAAAACCAGTGGAACAAAATTCAATTATAAAAAAATTAAAAACAGAGCAACAAAGGGTGTGTAGTGTAGTTAATAGTATTACTATTTTAGACCTAGTTCATAAAAATAGGACGTCTAAGTGGTTTTCAAAAAATGCACAGAGATTTTTTCAAATGCCATGATACACAAATTAAAATGTGAAAATTGTAAGAGCATTCATTCAAGTATTTCTCATTTGATTGTTATATTTTAACTTTTTTAAAATTTATTTCTCCTATTAAAAATTCATATATTTTAAAAATTACCCATACATGTCTTTTTAAAAAATTTATTAAAAATTACTAAAATAAATATATACATTAAAAATATATATAAGTTTAATTTTTTTATCTTAAAGAATATTTTAATAATTCATTAAAAAAAATTCTCCATTGAAAAATCTAATGTAACATTTTTAAAAGTTTTATAGAAATTTTCATGACACATTTCGATCCTTTGATTTGTCATCTCAAATAAAAAGAAGGCTTATTCTACAAATACCGGTGGGAATGTTCAAACGCAGATACAAATTAGAGACTTAAGTCACAGAATGGCAAAATGTGATATACATACATATATATATATACAGAGAGAGAGGGAGGGAGGGAGAGAGAGATTACCCCACTAGCCTTGCCGTCTAAGAGGCCTGAATTAGCCCTCCATTGGACTCTCTGATTACCAGGGAGATAACCAGATCTCTGAGCTTCGAAGAACAAAATGCTCTTGCTCAGAGCTTGCTGATAATCATGGCCACCAAAAGCTAAAGGTAGCAGAGATAGAATTACCAATAGGGGATACATTGTACAGATCAGTGTATGTGCGACTGTATATATGTATATATATATATATATATATATATATATGTATAAACAGAATAAGAATATGGGAGAGAAGGGGGAGAGTGAGAGTGTGTGGGAAGTGGGAAGGTCTAGAGTCGGTATATATTGAGGAATAGCCAAGGAAAATGCCAATTTTGCCAGAAAAAAAAAATGGCAGGCTAATTAATGTAGTTTTCATTTTTTATTTTTTTTTTCTCAAGTTGAAGACCATGCAATGCACTTGGGCTGGCTGGGCTCGGCTGGGCTAATCAATCACTGTCTTTTTAACTGTGAACTAATCACTGTCCATTTTTGTAATTGGACCTAAACGGTTTGAGCGAAAGAATACCCAAAGTCTAAGTATAATTTATTATTAACAATAGAAAAACTTTGATGAAGGCCAACTATTAGGGTTCAGCATGATTTCAAACATAAGTTAGGGAATTTGATTCACATGCGTCGCACTTGGGATCACACCTCCTACCTTGTTAGGCTGAACCCTGGTCCGTATTGAAAATTATCGTGAGTACGAAACACTGAACGGACTAATCTGACGACGCAAGCCGATGGAAACAATAAATATAAAAAAATATATATATATATTAGGGAGCGGCTCATATAGAATATACTGTAATAATATATGTCATTTTCGTCCTAAGGGCCCCACTCTGCAATTTGATGCCGAGAAAAAGCAATACAATTTCACACACAGAAAAGTATTCCTTCCCATGAAGGCTTACCTCACGCATAATGTACTATGATAATTACGGTTTTAATAAAATTTATTATTTATATTTTA
>MKEJ01051148.1:0-13206 GCA_001753735.1 Embelia ribes | reverse complement strand
AATACAAAAAATTTATTTGGAATTTCCGGGATGTTACATATTATGTATTTACGTATATATTAATAATGTAGTATTCTATATATGTTAAATAAGACTCAACTTATTAAAAACTATAATTCCATTCAAAGATTTGGTCAGAAAAAAGATGCGAGAATAGAATAAGAAAACCTTGATATTAACAAAGGAAAAATACATATAACACAATGTAAGGCCCTGGAAACATAAGGGACTAAAGGTGTAATTTTATTGAAAGGGAACTGAAAGTTAATTTCACGTTCCCCTTCTCATTTTCATTTTTACGTTCGTTTGTCAAACACAGAGACAGAAATAAAGAAATGAGAATAAGAACAGGCAATACAAAACCCTGAAATCTGTGACGTCCCGGAAATTTGTATAAAAAAATTTCCGAATTTAAATAACATTGTTAATTATTTTAACGATGCTATTTATCTTCGTTCGTGGTATTTTGTAGTCGTTGTTTATCTATCATTGTCTTCATGTCTCATTTGTAAACATTAGATAACATTTCGTAGTCATGATGGTTGTTCGCTATTTTGCCCATATCTATACCATTGGAAAGATATTTCAATTATCTACAACTTTCATGTTTTTGAAAAAAACCAATTCCAAGCACAATGGGGTCAAAAAGGGATTTGAAGTATTCTGCCTATTTTTGGGGTATATATGTCGACTGTTAGAATATATATGTCGAATGTTAGAATATGTGTCAACTATTAAGACATATATGTCGATTGTTAGAGCCATATTTGTTCTGTCTATTTTTAAGGGTATATATATCAGCTGTTAGAAAATATATGTCGACTGTTAGGGCCATTTTTGTTCTGTCTATTTTTTGGGGTATATATGTCGATTGTTAGAAAATATATGTCGACTGTTAGAATATATATCGATTGTTAGAATATATATGTTGACTGTTATGGATAGAAACCTTTTGACTTAAGTCATATCAAAACTACTTTTTCTTTACTTTTCCCTTCAATCCAGTGGTATAGAGAGAGATGGAGGTGAGGTAATTTATTTTTTTCCACTTTCAAGCCTGATTTCATCTAGCTCTCGGGGTTGTTCATTTAAATAAAATACATATTCTTGATCATTGGTGTATAAGTTACTATTTGAGGTAAGTTTTGTCTCTCATCTCGTTCATTCATTTTTCCTTGGTTTTCGTACTTTTTCGTATGTCGAAACAAGTTTGATTTTCTTGTTCCTCATATTGATTAGAACATCTTTATGTCTAGGTGTTTGTCTATTTGTGTTCATCTCCTAGATCAAATCACGGGGCGAAGTGAGATACTTTTAGGGGGGTTTTGACAGGACTTGCGAGAGAGCTTTTTAGCAACTTATAAGGTATGAGTAGATTGCAAATAGAAATTTAATTATGATGGTGTGTGTGTGTTGACATGTAATTACAAGACTTGTAATATCTTAGAGGTTTTTGGATCACTAAAATGGTTTATATTTGATAAATTATATATGAAATTTATTATAGCATTTTTATTGCTATCTTTATAGTATTACTATTATAGTAATTTCGTACATCCATATAGTAAAATTTGTGTGGTATTAATATTGTTTCCCCAATATTATTGTATTAATTGGTATGGCATATATATAGAATTATTAATGTCTCGAGGCTAGAATATTGTTACCTTAATTTCATTATAGAATACTGTGTAGCATTTCTTTTTAGGGCATTAGTATCGACTTTTTTGAGAAAAACCTTCTGAATTTAAACCTTCTGGGAACAAGAAAATATTAGGGACATAAATCCTCACCGTGAGAGCCAGAAAACTTGGGCAAGGATAGAGACTTTCGATAACTCTAGGTGTTAGTGCACCTTAAAGTCGGACCTATAGTTTACGTCGCACAAGATGCGTTGATTGTAGTTGAGAAGAGCAAAAGCCTCAAAACCTTCAAGAGATACTAGTCTCACCTTTTCACTTGAGTCATAGTTGGAGTTGTTGTCGAGTTAGCATGGCATTAGTCGACATTTGAACATTAATAGTTTAGTGGCATATGCACTTACTTACTATCCATAAGCATGTACACATTTATTTTTATGCGAGCATGTGGTATATATTTCTATACCGCATAATCTCATTCTTACATGGTTGATTGGTCATCTAACTTGTTTTTTTTTTTATATATATATATTGTTGCTCATATTTGTATTCTAGGCCCGAAGGCTGGCTTGGATAATGCTCAGTAGGGCATGAACTACTAAGATAGCTATTTTTTTTTTAGAAGATATTACTCCTTTACACATGTTTATTTTTTCCAGAGGTTGTAGTCGTTATGTATATGTACATTTATTTTTGTCGAGTCAGTAGCTTGAAACTTTCTTTTGTGTAATATTGGCACTTGCCTTCCTAATTCTTTTCAGGTTTATATTATATGTAAATTGGTTGTAGACTGCAGTTGTTATATTTGGAATGTTGAAGCTACTATTGAAACACATTATGTATATATACAACTTTCTTTTATTGTCGGGCTCGATAAGAATGTAGTGTGACGTTCCGGAAATTCTAAGTGAATTTTTTGCATTTTCATTTAATAAATAATATTGTTAATGTGTTGATGATATAATTTATTAAATGGAACAATTGTGTGTATTGCATAGTGCATATAATTGAGTGATTGTGTGGTGCATTATGCATAAATAAATAAGTATTGTGTTTTGTGTTACAACCTTGCACATAAACATTGAAAAGTTGTGTAATATAATTGTGGACATTGTGAAGAGTATTGTGGTGCGAACATATCTTAGTTTAGTAGAGGTATAATGGATTTTATTGGAGAATTTCTATTTAGTATTTGCATTGAGGCATTTTCTTTGTAATTCTATTAGGTTAAATGTGCCCTTTTAAAATTATTCTCGAATATTGAGATTTATTGGTTGTGATTGAAGTTGTTTTATATTTGTTTGGATATTATTGGTTGAAGGAAGTATTATCGAAACATGTAGTATTGGGGAGTAGGGGGGGAATGTGGTTTAGTTGGGGTTTGTCGAAAATCACGTAAAATTACGCTGATTGAATTTCGAACACCCAATGACATTATAAATGAGCCATGTTATTTTTTCTCTAGTGTACATGATATATTCTAGCATTTAGATATAATGTGTGAAGTTGTTTGGCCTAGATTTGGTCTCAGGAGATTTTTAAACTCAGTTAGTGTTAAGTTGTAAACATGACATCCGTTCGGTATTTAAATGATATCTCCTAAGCCGTAACTTCAATTAAGTCATATATATACGATTGGAACGATATTTAATTTATCTACAACTTTTGTATCTTTTGTGAAAATTTTAATTCAAAGCATTGATGGGTCAAAATGGGGTCCGAAGTGCTCGATAGTGAATAAGTTGACAAAATAGCAGCTTGTTGTTTGGTATTTTAATGATATCTCACAAACTGTAAATCCGATTGGAGCCTACAAAGTGTCATTGGAAAGTTAATTCAATTATCTACAGTCAGCAATGACAATGGTACATATTGTAAATATTGTGAATAAAAATTATTTTTATTTTAAAAATATTCAAAACCTTGAATTATATAGTTGTTGTGTAAATATATTGATATTATGACAAATATTGCAATTATTCCAATTTTTGTGCTTTGTAATTTTGTGATAGATAGATGAAATTGTGAAATTGTGAAGATTTGTGGTAAGACACGGAGGTTAATTGTGGTACATAACTATTTCATATTGTATATCGGCATATTCATATATGAGCATATGTATATACATTGGGGTGGCTTGAGTCTTTTCTTTTTCTTTGGGCAATGTCAACTTTTACCAAAACCTTTGGGATTTTTAGCCCAATTTTGGTTGTAGGCTCGAGTTTGGGTGATCAGCAGTAGAGGAGGGAATTAGGAGTAATCTCCAAGCATTTTCCAGAGAAATCGTTTATCGTCGTATAAGTTACATTGCTGAGAATTGATTCAATAGTAATGAAACTCATGTTTTAGTCGTTTAAACGTATTTTGATGTCAAATTTACTAATGTTATTGGATGATTTGGTTGAGTTAGATGAGGTTTTGGTCGTATTTTGTAGTTTGAACTTGTGTTTGTGATTAAAGGATTTTGGTCCAGACAAAATGACCTTGGTTCAAACGACACACCATTTCGTCCGGACGAGAATGAAGTAGTCCGGACGAGTTCCCCTGTTATAGATTGGATGTTTTATTTTGTGCACAATTGGACGAAAATATAATAATGATATGTACATGTTGAATATTAAATAAGTTGAGGATAAAACAAACTAATACTTTTGAATGTCATTATGTACGGGAGTACATTTATTCCATGGCCTGTTGTTGGGTATTAGATTGTCCGAGAGTGTGTCAGTTCTGGTGGTTTAGTACCAAACTTGAGTAGGTTCCATGGGAACTCAGGATGGGGAGGGCTATCCACAAGACTTTATGTGTAAAATTTCGGGATACAGTACCCGTGTGGTCGGTCGTATCAGAAGAGTCATTTCGTTATATTACATACAATTTGATATATATTTTAGCTGATTGAGGACTTACATAAATAATTCATGTTTCTTTGCTTTATGAATTATGTTGATTTATTTGTTATTTCATTATTGTTGGAATACATGCCTGACTCGTACTTGCTTGGTTTTGTTTTTATATTATTTTTATGTAAAACACCAACCAGAACTAGGTAGCAATGAACCAGTGATTCGGGACTCTTTGAGGTGAAGCTCACTGGAGTAGTTTGTCATTTATTTGCATTTATGCTAATTAGGCTGGATTTTTTTATTGAAGTTTGAGAAGTGATGTAAGACCAACAACATGATAATAAGGCTGAAGAATGAGTTGTTTATGTGTTTGTGAGAATACTGATATAGACTTTTTACATTTTGTGGTAGAAACTAGCAATTTATATCTTTGTCGTGGTGATTTATATCGGGGTGTAACAGTTGTACAATACAGTTTCATAGGTTTTACGACTTTATGTGTGATGATCATGAAAGTGTATGTGCAGTATCTAGTTGAGTTGAATTGATGTCGTGGATGGATGACATCGGTGTTTGCATCAGCTTGTCATATAAGCTAGACAATTATGTTAAGTAGTGGTTGTCTGTCGCTGGAGTTGCATTTGAGGATACCCTTATTGGTTGCTAGTATGGTGATGATAAGGGATTTTGGTGATGTCTATTTTATCCTAAGACATAGAGGTGTTAAGGGGATTAGATGATAATTATTCAATGAGTCGGAAGTCGAGTAGTGGTGGCAAAGGAAGATGCATACCAGTGCTTTCGAATTTCTTGAATGTAGGGAAAGGAAATACTAAGTACGATAGATGATGTAAAAAAGATAAATTTTAAGTATGATGATTGGATGATGATGTGGCGTTAGAGGCTGATGGGAGAGTAGAATCCGAATGAGGAAGTGAATTGGGAGATTAACTTGGGAATTCCCTAACATAATTTAGCTATATAAAGATATATTTGATATATGGATTTTGAGGATGAGTATGTGCTCATTAGAAATTGCTGTAAGGGGAGCAACTTAACAGGCGAGAAGAATTTTCAGTATGGTTAGAACTTCAGGGATGAAGTTTATTCTTTCGGATAAAGAAATGTAAGGCTCTGCAAATCATAATAACCAAAGTTATAATAAAATAGAAATAGAACGGAAGATAATTAACTTTCCCAAATTTCACGTTCTATCTCACATTATATTCTCTTCAACAGAGAGAGAAAAGAGAGAAAAGGGGAAGAAAGCCTTGAGAAAAATCCATTTGATCATAGAGAAGAAACAATCCGCTTGATAATCTAAACAAGGATTCTGAACCTTCTCCTTATTCTCGTTGTGTTAAGGTAAGTTTTAACCCTTACGTCTTTGGGTTGTTCATACCCGTTAATGCCCTAATCAACCACAAGTTGTTAAAAAGATTGATTTGTTACTAGCAATATCAATTCATGATGAAGTCCATGTCAAATTCGTGTAGGATCATATTTGGTTGATAATTCTTTTGGTGGGTGCACTAGGCTTTACATCCAAGCTTTCTGAGGGGTATCCTTGTTTTCGTAAAATGTACGTTGTGGAACTATGATCCAATTGTAAGAAATTTTGATGTTTGCTTAGTATTTCATAAACAAAAATTGAAATCATAGAAGTTTTGGCATGGTTTGGCCATATTTCAATTAAATAGGATCATGTTTTTGGGTTGTTCTTCGTGATAACATCGTGTTTGGATCGTAGTTGTTCTTGTTCGGATGAGTTGTGTTTAGTCCAGATGAGTGGTTGTTTCATCCGGACGAGATGTATGTCATCGAGACGAGATGGTGCTGTTTGTTTTGGATGTTAATTTGAAAATACACCTTGTTGTAATCTCATATATAGAATAGTAGAAAGATGTTAATTGGTTGTAAATGGACACATGGAGTTGATCAAATATTGGAAACCCTTGGGAATCTTAATCACATGTTTAAAATAATGATTAATTGCATGTCTTGTGCATTGGATTGAATGTAGACATGGCTGTGATAGAGTTAAAAAATAGAATTGTTTATCCTAATTTCTTATATTGTAGGTAGTTCTGATTATTGGCACGCAGAGGAACGTATATTCTGAGTGGTTGTTGGCATGCAGAGGAACGTATATTCCGCGGTGGTCGTGACACACGGAGGAACTTATATTCCATGTTGGTCGTGGCACATAGAGTCTATGTTGGCCGTATCTTATGAGTACCCATGTCTTGACCCTAAAAAATGGTCAATGGCCTCAAAAATAACATTTTCAAGTGGTCGGTAATATGTGGGAGGATAGTATATCCAAGAGATTGGATGTGGTGCCTAGTAGATGGTTGAGACATGGTTAGCTTTATCTGGTGGTCATTGGCCTCAAAAATATGTTTTCGAGTGGCCGGAAGAGTGAGGGAGGACTATAAATCTCGGTAGTTGATTGAGATGTCTATTTAGATGATTGGGATATGGTTTAGCTGTTGTGGTATGTTTCTAGTTGTTGATGTATTCTTTCTACTATACATCTTTGTTGCTGAAGCATGTTATATTTTCATACATATTCTATTTCTTTAGAATTGTATCTAGTTTCTAACTCGTGTCTGCTTAGTTTTTGTTACTATTATTTTGTATGAAAACGCCAAACAGGATTAAGAGTTGACGATCATGAGAACCGGGTAGGATAGGTTGGACCGCACTCGGGTTCGATGTACTTCTGTTTACTTTTAGTACTTGATTACTCTTCAAACAATTGTAGGCATACGAGACAAAATGATGTTCTTTTTAATTGCATTAAAATAAAGATGTAAGGCTGTAAAATATGATAATAAGGCCGGTTGGATTATATTACTACTTGTACGTTGGAGTAGTTGTCTTTTATAATAAAGCTGGATTGTTAGCTATTTGATTTAATTATATATTGTAGTTGGGGGCATTAGTGACATACGTGGGATTGCTTGGAATTCCGGGACGTTACATATTAAGATGTATACACTTTATATAACGCCATTTCCTTATATATTGCACATCAGTTTTATAAAAAGAGATTGTTTAAGTAATAATACTATAGACAACAATAATTTATTTTAAATTTGAAATCCACATGGGTTGGAAAGAAAAGGGGTTTATTAGCATCGTCCATGCTTCTAGCAGAGGTAAAGAATGTGTTGGGGGGATGGGGTATCTTCGCACGGGAGGTGACGAGTGGGGCAACCTCTGATGGCTGGCGACAAAAATAGAGGAGAAGAATGACAACGGGGGAGCTAGATCAGTGTTGGTGGCGTTTGGTTGTGGGGATGTAGATTGGTCATGGTGGAGCCAGATTGGTGGGTACGGATTCCAGTAGTGGCAGAGTTTGTGGTGGGGAAGATAGATCAATGTTTGCGGAGTTTCGTGATGGGAGGTAGCGTGGAGGCAGTCTTGTGAGGTCATTTGGTACACCTTGTTTGTGTAAATAGACACTTAAGTTCTATTTATTTATTTATTTTATTTTTTGTGTCAGTTTTAATTTTTTTACAACATAAAAATAAATATGAATTGTTGTTTTGAGTTTACATTCCAACCGTTAAACTTTTTAACGTTAAAGACAATGGTTCATTGTTTTTGAAAGGCCAAAACCGTGTGTGCCATTTATACACAGAAAACAAAAAGAGTTCACTATTCTCATATGTATTTTAATATTGTTAATACTGTTTTATTTGGACAATATCAATAACAACGGTTCATCATTTACCTCCGATTGAATGCAATATTTTAGTGATTTTCCTGTGAATATATTGTGTTTAATCTTAGAGTCATTATTCTAATTAATCCTTTACGTGGGTAGAATATTGGTTTTAGAACAGTATTAACGATATCTCAATATTTCAATTTTATTTTTTAACTTAAATTTATTTTACTTTTATTATTTATTATATATTGTCCTACAATTTTTTAGTACGCAAAACAAAATAATTGTTTCAAAGGTGTAACTTTAAAGAAAATTTCTAACAATCTAAAATCAATGTCTAAACTTTCAAAGTTTAATGGAATTGTAGGAATTTTAGTGGTTGCAGTATCAGAAATGTAGTTTCTTTTAACCATAACCGTAAATATTCAGAAACCTAATGGGGGCAAGGTGTAATTTAGCCTTTTCATTTTTATATGGTTTAGTTTTTGGTTGAGAAAACCTCTTCCGTTTGGATTTGTCATTTCCTTTATCCTGGAAACTTCATTACAAACTATTATGGGAACCAACTTGACGAATAAGTTTCATTTTTCTCCTTCAAAACTAGAAACGTGAAGTTTCAAAGTAAAGAGCCCCGACAATTTCAAAAAAGCTTAGAAGGGAAGGCACAGTAACTTCAAAGAGAGAGAGAGAAATTAAACCTTTCACATATGATTTTAAAATAATTGTTGCAGAAGCAATAATGGTAATGGTTGTTGTGCTATGATATCGGGATGTAATGGACTAAGCATAATGGTTGCAAAAAACAGAATTGTGAATTTTTCTTATATATCCATANNCCGTAGTGATCAATAAGGACTGATGTAACATCCTGGAAGTTTGAATAGATTTTTCTCTTTAATAATATTATTGAAATGCATCATAATATTATTTATAGCATGTATGACATGTCGTGTATATATTGTAGTTTGCATTGGCATATGTGTTGTTGCATAAAGTGAAGCGATGTTGAGTAGTATTGTTATGCATTGTAGTTGCATAGTATATTGTGTGGAGGTTATGTGTAATGATAGCATTATTATTACGTGTTGTATGGTGGACTTAGCGTGGTGATTTGTACGAAGTTGGGCGGCGTGGTAGTAGCCTTGAGAGGCGTGTGAATGTGGCGTAGCGTGGTGATTTGTGCGAAGTTGGGCAGCGTGGTAGTAGCCTTGAGAGGCGTGTGAATATGGTGTAGTGTTTGGTATTTAAAAGTGTGAATTTGAGTTGCATGGTGGTGGAACTTTGATTTAATATGCTTTTTTTTATATGCAAAATTTGAGGTGACTATCAGCGGTCACAACACTTGAAAGTTGGCCAAAACCCCTCTGGAAGTCGACAGTCAAACATAGCAACTGTCACACCTCGAATTTCTATTAACCTGGGGATGTGAATTGGAAGAAAAAAAAATAGAATAATAGCCACATAACTACTATAACCAAACCAAATCAAACCACAACCTCACATCTTGCCATAATATATATATATATATATATATATATATATATATATGTCATATGTATTTAACACCTACAACTATCAGCATCGACATAAATACATAATACATAATCCAAAATGTAGCATATCGAGCTACAAGTACAAATGTCCTATCAAGCAATATGCTCGTACAAAATAAAATAAAAGCCTGAACAAAACCAAGTAAGTTCATATTTCTGCTATTCTAGCAAGCCTGCACCACCCTCTGATCCTACAAAACCGAGTAAGTTCATATACAAGAGAAAAAAAATGTATGGGTCAGACTCTAAACCAAACGATAAATGAGAATCTACAATGTATATAATATATGTATACACTTGCAATGCACCGAAAGCTCGATGTTCCTATTTCCATTTTATACTCTTTTTCAATGACAGTTATACTCAGGCATGTGCATGACATGCAGTAAAACCTATAAATTCTCCTAAAATATGCAATATACTATACATGCAGCTACGATGCTAACATATCTCATTATCAGTACACGAATAATGCAATATCTGAATGCAACAAATACTAAAGTACACCAGGTACTGAAGTACACCAACTACCACCATGGCATATACTGAGATCATCAACTACCAGAGTACAAAATATTGAATCGTCGAATGCGGAATCACAAAAACATCTCATACCTCTAACTAATAAAACGTAGAATATCATATCCCAAACCAATTCTATGATCCGCCACCCATGGTGATACAACCATCCTTTAATAATCCACCACCCACGGTGATGCGATCATTAGTAATCACGTAGGTATATCAAGCCTCCCGTGAACACATCATGTAATCTCTAAAAATTTACGGGTAAATTTTTTGCGTTGTTAAATAATATTAAACGAGTTATAATATTTGCCTCTATAGTATACATAGTATACTAGAGTTTGGAAGTAGTTGGCGATTTTTAGTGATCGTTGTTTGGCCTTGGAAAAGGATTAAACGCAATTAAACGTAAGTTATATTCACGATAGTTGTTCAATATTTTGGTCATATCTCACAAACTGTAATTCCGATTAAGGTCGATAAAACACCTATGGAAAGATATTTCAAATACCTACAACTTTTATATTTTGGCAACAAACCAATTCAAAGTGAACAAGGGTCAAAACTAAACTTGAAATGATTTAGTTTTTCTTTCAAAGGTAACACCCAGTTGATAGGTTGTTATAGACAGGCTAATACATCGAGGCCAAAACTCTTTGGAACCCGACTGATGTACACCTCAACCAGCTAATATATAGCAACCGATTGATACATTGTTATAGACCGATTGACACATCGAGGCCAAAACTCTCTGAAACCCAGTTGATGTGCACCTTGACTAGCTAATACATGCAACCGGTTGATACATTGATATAGACCAGCTGATAACAGTCTTGTCTACTTGTTGACTTGCTTTTAGAAAGCATCTTTGACCCATTTCTTCCCCATTTCCTAAAATTTGGTGGGGGGAGAGAGAGAAGAAGAAGAGAGAAAAAGCTTTCGGAGTCTATGTCATGTGAAGGTCATTTTGATGTAAGTATTTCTTTATCTTTTTTCCGTTAGTTTTGTCTTGGTTTTTGTGCCAAGTTATTTTATGTCTCGTGGATCGATCTTATTCCTAGGTTCGGTACGATCCGAGACCTGTAGATTAATCGTTTCGGGGTTTGAAGTTTTGGGAGTTTTTGGGTGATTTCATCTTGTTTTGCTCCTCGTTTAACTTCGAGTTATACACATTTTCTACTCACCATTACATTATTTACGTATTGATATAATTTATGTCATTTCATTTTCTCGGAGACGATTCCTCAATTTCCGTCCTAATAGTGTTTGGTGAATAAAATTAGGAGTTATTTTCCTTATGTTGTATAGACCGTTTTTGTGTTTAAGATCATGGTTATTCTGGTGGCAGATCTTGGCAATTTTGGAGGAGCGAGAAGTGGTATTCAGGAACCGATAGACAAGGCTTTGCGAGAATTTGCAAAAATGGTGTTTATATGCTTTCGGAAGGCCGACATGGTATGGGTGGATTCAGAACCTTAATATATTTCGGAATCTCCATTAGTATATTTAAATGTTTGGTATGTTGTAGGGTTCAGACAAGTCGTATCATTTTCATGTAGGAAAATGACTCGGAAATGAGTAGAATACATGTAGACTGGAATTCGTAGAACATGTATGTTGATAACATAATTAATTATACATATATATATTGTGGTAGAATATATATGTGTATATATATATATATATATATATACGGATTTGGCATCGTGGTACCTTTGTGTAGTAATTGTAGTCTTCGTGATGGAGTCGTAGACACAATCATCTTGAAGTCATGGCATGGTTGTTGTATTCGTAGTATATATATATATTCCTGGCGTATTCATAGTGTTCGAGGCATTCATGGCATTCAAGATGCACTCATGGTATTCGTGGCGCATTTATGGCTTTTGGAGCATGATAGGTGTATTATAGTAGTTGATTTCTACTTTCGTAGTTTACACACACACACACACACATACACACACACACACACATATATATATATCATAGTGTACCTATATATACGTATTCGTAGCTTTTGTCGTTGGATGCGTGGTATTTCCATGCCAGTGGTGGCGATTCAACTATAGCGGTGGCGAATCTGTGGTGACTGTGATGGTGTTGTGATAATAGTGGCGTATCCGTAGAAGATGGTTGTGGAACGCCAAAGCAGTAGTGGAGTA
The DNA here is from genome assembly GCA_001753735.1 of Embelia ribes. Classification (NCBI taxonomy): domain Eukaryota; kingdom Viridiplantae; phylum Streptophyta; class Magnoliopsida; order Ericales; family Primulaceae; genus Embelia; species Embelia ribes. Next base: position 801 of record MKEJ01051148.1, on the reverse strand, counting down.
ACTACAGATGAGAAGGTATATATATATAAGAGGTATATATATGAGTAGTTAAATACATATATGAGAAATATATATGTTTGAGGAGGTATATATATACATATATATATGTATGAGTTATATATATATATATATATATATAAGCACCTATATACATGTATGAGTCAGATGATGTATATCCTTCGGGATGAGCGACCTGATAGCTCTAAGTCGGGCCTATGATCGACGTCGCATCTATATATGTCGGCTTTGTAGGAGGAGCATATCTAGTAACTCTTATGAGCACCTGATAACTCTGAGTCAGAACCTAGTCGGGATGTGTGGCGATTTATATGAGCATCTGATAGCTTTGAGTCAAAACTTAGCCGGGGAGTGCGGCGATATTATTCGAGCATTTGACAACTCTGAGTCAAATACCATCCAGGACGAGCACCTGACAGTTTCGAGTTAGGATAGACCACTGGCATAAGGTGCCTTTGATAAAGTCGGTGGCATGAGTTACCTTCGATAGAACCGGTGGCAAGTGTGCCCTCGATAGAACTGGTGGCATGAGTTGCCATGGGGGTAGAATGGGATGTGATGTGCTCAATGAGTCCCGATGTGCCAATTCGAGAGGCCCGATGTACCTACTCATTTACTAGTAGTCGTGACACTGCCGGTGGAGGATTACCCGAAGGCTTGGTTGCATCACAACGGGTAATGGAACAAAGTAGAGGTATGTGATGTGATATATTCGTAGAGAACATGTACTTGATGAGGCTCGATATGCCTATTCGAGAAGGTCCGATGTGCCTATATGATGTG
>MKEJ01051132.1:0-11592 GCA_001753735.1 Embelia ribes | reverse complement strand
ACCTTGGTAAAAATTGTCAGTTATCATGTATTTGAAAACCCTCGGTTTAACAGTGAACCGGTGAATAGTTAATTAGTGAATAGTGAATAGTGAATAGTGATAAGTATGAGTAGCCAAATTTATTGACCAAAACTCCTTGGTCTCAAAATTTAGTTAATTTACTGCAGCAATAGAGACACCGCTGTGGGAGATTTTTCTACTTTGATCGCCAAATTAGTAGCTAAATGAATGTAGTAATTTATTTAGCTACTCTGCTGAAAATGCTCTAAAAAGCTAATCATTTCCCCTCCCGAACCCGAATCAAATATTAATTTCATTTAGAGTTGCACAATAAGTTTTTGGGTAAAAAATTTAATTAACACTACTCAATTGGATAAAACACTACTGTTAATTATATCCAATTGGTGATTTTCCATATGAATTATCATGGTTGCAAAAGCATTAGAAAACATTACACAAGACCAATGTTCCCACCGGAGAATATCAAATATTGAGAATCTAGTAAAAAACGAACAAACTAGAAATAAGATGTTCTAGTGATATTTTGAAACCAAAATAAGAAATATACATTGTGTGCATTCAAATAAATGAATCAATACATCTATGTGTGAACACAGTTATTTAGAGAATTCAAACCAGTATATTATTTATGCACATATGAAGTACACAGGAAAGTCAGTTTGAGAGAGGCACTGACTGTAAAAAGTCAAAGTTCGAGGGGTTTAATTGTAAAAAAGTTTCGTACTAATTTTTATCACAGAGAAGGTCCAGGTGTACAACACGCTTCTAAAATATCGAACTCGAAACAGAAAATTGTCTCCCTCTGTCTCTATCTCTCTCTCCTTATATCTCTCCGGATGGATCTGAACCCGGTAAGCTGATTACGCAAAATTGGAAATTCATTTCGTTTAAATATTTCGATAATTTATTTGTATTTTGTATTTATTGGGAACTGTAGATCTGTGTTTTAATGATCGATTTCAGGTTGTTTTAATAGGCATATTGATCCATAAAAATGAATTAAAATCGGACACTTTATTTCATGAGATAAGATGAGACCGTCAATTATTGCAATGTATATTTATGTAATTGAGTTACGGAATGGGCAAGGTTGAATAACTGGGATTGGTTAAGTCAGGAATGGTCTTCTTGCATTTTTTCATAAGAATTGTAGTAGAACTATTCCCTTTTTCAGTGAATAGAGGAATATATGAATGTTTCCAATAGAAATTTGAGAAGTTCTTTGGATTGGAAACCTGTGGTATATCTATAGACAGAGATTCACAATTACATTTTAATGAGATTTGTCGTAAAGAATGTTGAATTGTCATCTGGAAAATGATTCACTTACCGGTGGGGGTGGCAACGAACCGAGTATCAGACATACTCAAGCTCAACTCGAGTTTAAGTATAAGCCGGAGCTCGGACTTGACTCTATCGAAATTGGGAAGACTTGAACTCGACTCATGTGAAGCTCGATTATTATTTTTATCTATATTGTTAAACAAATATGTTTAATTATGGAATAATATATTTGTATGTCTATTTAATTCGAGCTACTCGCAAGCTCAAGTGAGTCGAATATCTTAATACTCGAAGTTGAGTTAAGTATAAAAGTATACTTGAACTCGACTCATTTGGTACTCAATCATGCTTGAGTAGAGCAATTCTTGCTCGACTTGATTTCACCCCTTATGCACCGGTAATCATGTAGTGATGCTATAAAAGCACCTATGTTCGTAGATCTTGTACGTTGATACTATTTTTAAGGAAAAGATCAACACACATGATGTACTCACAGGGGTTTGTCACGTTTCCGGATATGATTTTCTATACGTATAATAATACTCTCTTTTGTATGGTAGTATTATTGGGTTTTGAACTAGTTTCTGGATAATGTAGTGTAATTTGGAATTTATAATTTGTTATTTAAACCATCAGAAAATAAAATTTTGAAATTTTACGTTCACTTGTTTTTGCTTCTCATTATTGTTACTTTTTCATCAGTCTACAGGGGAAAATTATGCCCATCCCAACATATGCTTCTTTCATGTGTTTTTCAAGGTAAGTCTAATTCAACCGTGCTCTCTTCTAGTTTTCCTTTGCAACGAATAGAAAAGAAACGCACCCACAAGTAACCCCACAAGTAACTTGGATGAATGCAATGCAAGTTTATCCGTGAAACACTTCCGTAAAGGCTTTAGTATCTTTTACAGCAAAGTGATTTTTTGTTTTCATCTGTTTGTCCTTCTGTTTTATGATATAATTGTGCTACTTGTGAATTTTGATAATGTAGGCAGGTGCTTTGGCTTTCTACATACTGTCAGCCCTCTTCTTCGATAGCTTTGTCATCATCTTCGTGGTCACCGTTCTCCTGGCTGCTCTGGATTTTTGGGTAGTCAAAAATGTTAGTGGACGTATCTTAGTTGGCCTGAGGTGGTGGAATGAAATTAATGATGAGGGTGAAAGCGTGTGGAAATTCGAATGTCTTGACCAAGAGGTTGTTGACAATATCTACTTCATTCTTGCAGTTCTCAAATCATCATAGAGATTTCGCAGCATTTTTTAAGTACTTTGAGGATGTGCACTTGGTTATACCTCCGTGTGCATTACCGCTTTTCATCCTGCATATGATTATTTCATTCACTTATCTTCTTTTGTTTTGGAAACCTCTCATTATATGTTAATATTTGTACTAGTCATTGGCGCGGATGAACAAGAAAGACTCATGGCTGTTTTGGTGGACCCTTTACCTTGCTGTAAGTAATGAGACATATTCCTTAATACAAGTAAATCTTCTCAAAATTTATCCAGGGAATGTTTGCAGTCTTGACCTCTCTTCCAGCTATTGTCTGAGGAATACTCGTGTGATTGTGTAACTGTAAGCTAGCTTGGGTAGTCGGAAATTTCAACTCATGGGCCTGTATTCCGGGCAAAGTCTGCAACATTTGGCTTAGCTGCTCATCAATAATTAAACATGCCTTTTTATTGGTTAGATGTATCGGAACTTGACGGCAATACCTCATAATATAGGAACAAGTAATAAAATGTGAATCTGACCCTTTGTTTTATTACTATAACGCTTTATAGCATTTTTTTTAACAATGTTTAGATTGCCTAAGTGTTTTTTAACTGTCTTAAGTATAACAAAAAAATATTTTGAAGGCAAAAACGAATGTGAATTTTGTAAATGTGTCCAAGAGGCCTCTTCTGATGTTGTCAAAATGTTGACTTGAAAGCTGAGTTACAAGACAATAATCATAAAGTAATTTTATTTACCTAGATATAAGATGATATTGCCTTTCTTTAAGAACAAATTCTTTCCGTTGGTTGTTTGCAGGCAGTTTTATGGTTTGTGCTTGGAATATTCTCTCTGATAAGGTTTCAAGCTGATTATCTCCTTGTAGTAGGTGTTTGCCTGACCCTCAGTGTTGCGAATATCATTGGCTTCACTAAATGTCGCAAAGGTAATGCTGAATCCTCAATATTTCATCCCTGTGTACTTGCCGCCTATCTATTTTTGCCCTGGTTATCTGGTCTTTGAAGGGCCAAATCATTTTTGGAATGACCATGTCCATTTATGACAATCTCTATAAAGGTTAATGTTCGAGTTGTGAAGCAAATTCCACAGCTGGCAACTAATGAATTCTTTTCAAAACTGTTTTCAAATACAATATGTGAGTAAAAATTATTTTTGTGCACATGAAAACAAACAAATCAAACTTCCTTTTCGCGCCTCTTCTTTTCCAAAGTAGGAGTATATTTAACGTAGGTATTATGTTTTTGGATATCAAAAAAGTCCATATTGTTCCTTCGATTGACATGCATAGAATTTATTGATTTGTATTGATGGATACGTATGTTTGCATTTATAACTCATTTGTAAGCTTGGAACTTATCCTCAGATGCGAAGAAGCAGATTCAAGCATTTGCCTCTCAGACCATAGCATCTCGATTCTCATCTACCCTACAATCAGCATTTAGTGTTGTATAAACTCTGCCTAATGGAAGATGCTTTTAAATATATCAAAATTGTGAAGCGGAAATAGAACTGAGAAACCAAGTGAAATTGTCATGATGTATACTAGATCACTTTACGGGATAAATATCGAATTTGGCTCGTACTAAAGTTTTGTTGTATTTAGGATGGTTTGCTACTTGAGCACGAGAAAATGCTGAAACTGTCACTTCTTTATATATAATTTTTTTTTGCCTTGAAGTTTTCATATAGCTTCCCATCATTCTGAAACTTGATTAAGCTGTTCCCTTTTTAGTATGCATTCCTCTTTACTATTTTCAGTTTTCTACCAAAATCTAGATGCCATTGCAACTGGGGCAGCAAATAAAATGGCTGTTTCCGAGTGTAAGTTTGATGGAAGAGCCTAGCTAGAGCTTGCTTAAGTTTGATGGAAGAGCCTAGCTAGAGCTTGCTTTTGGATCTCGTTTATTGAGTCTCGGCCTAAGCATATATTTTTTTCTGAAGAGTCAAATTAGTACTTTGATTTGGGGGATTTGGAAATCGTTTAGAAAATAAGACAAATTGTGGGCTACCAAACCTGACTTTTCTCAACTTGCCAGCTGCCATAGCTGAGGGTTCCCCCTACCCGGTGCATATCGCGGGCTGTTGTTGAATTTGTATAACGCGAGAGTTGGATGCGAAAAAGCAAATAAATGGGAAGCCAAAATAAGGTACCAGATAGCAATTATAAACTTTGTTATAACCTCCAAAAAAAAACTTGTATTACGAAAGGAAATGCAGTCAACTAAAGCTAGTGTTCCATAGAAAAAGCAATCAACTATAGTTGCCAATGGCTGTGAGAAGCTAACTTTTCAGAACATTCCAAATTAATTGGCGTAATATGTAATTTATTTTTAACACATTGATTATTATCTTATAAAAGCTAAAAATAAAAAATAAAAAATGCTGCGAGCCTGATGATCAACCGATTATAAAAACCGAATATTAATACTATCCATTTTCAAATATTATTTTGTTTATACATGGCATCAATATCGTATGGACTAAGGTCTAACTTTTGCAACGCGTTAAGGCTCTTTTTGGTTAAGCATTTAGTATTAATTAGTATTTGAAAATTGATGTTCATTCTTATTAGTTTTTATTATTATTGTTATATTTTATTTTTATTTTTTGTTGTTCTAGGTTTTCTGTATTCATCATCCCATAAAATAGTTTTCTAACTAATAACAAGAAGAAATGGGTGGATAATGTTCATTTCATACTTTATTATTAAATTCATAGAATGAAAATATGATCTTAGATAATAAATAAGAATAACGGAGATATACTCTTTAAATTTTAATATAAAATTAAATCACAAAATATTAAAAATATATAGTTTTTGTTAGGTTCCGAGAAAAAAAACAATTAAAATACACATTAAGGAGAGAAAGAGTTATAGTCCATCATTTTTAATATTCAGTCCACCTTTATTTTTATTTAAAATTTCAAACCTAAATCTAAAGAAAATTGGTCAAAATTGCTTAATACTCGGCTTTTAAAAGCTTAATGGTTAGAGCATTCACACCAATATTTCTTATTTTATTTCTAAATCTATTTTTCTAAAAAATGATTTGTCTTACAAAAATATCAGACTTTGTAGAATGTGATTTCTATACAAGCGGATTGAGAATTGTGACTCGACCATCAAAATATTACATGTAAAAATAATAAATTCTGTAAAACTATTTTTCTATATATTGATGTATTCATTTCATTTTAGTGAAAATTTTATTTTTGACTTTTACAAATAGAAAAATATATTATAAAACTTCTAAAAAGTATGCTATGAATAAAAGATGTTTCTATCTGCTTTCTCTATTGAGAAATTAAGGCTAGGTTTATTTTGCCGGAAAAAATTTTCTAGAAAAAATATTTTTCTGGGTTTTATAAAGATTTTCTATGTATTTAGTAACCTACTTAAATTTTCATTGGAAAATAATTAAAATTACTTATATAACAAACAATTCAAATATAAGGATAGAAAAATATAAATTTATAAAAATATTTTACATAAGATGGAAAATAAAGAGAGAGAAATTAAGTCACTGACTTTGGAAAATGATTTTCTGCCATTTTTGAGAAAAAAATATTTTCTTTTATATCTATCCAAATTTGAAAAATACTTTTCCTAGAAATAAAATTTTCATCAAAACAATCATATAGAAAACATATTTTTCCGTAAAATATATATATATATATATATATATTTTTTCCATCTTTTTCCATGCAAACAAAAACATAGCCTAAATGGGACAAGCTTTTAGTTTTAAAACTTAAACCTCAAAAATATTAACCGCCTAAATTTTCCCTCACTAACGCTGCACCTCACCCGACGCCGCCGCTACCCTTATCTCCACCACCCACTGCCGCCTCGTCCCCTCCATTTTTCACTTTCTTTTCTCCCCCATTTCTAGCTTGTGTATAGACATATATATATTTATATACACACACACACATATACATACATATATGAGGATTGCCACAAAGCTAGTTTCCGCCATTCAAACTCCCCACCAAATTCCCCATATAGTCAGAAACTCTCTAAACTGGACACAAAACTGCACTACCCAACAGAACCCACCCCCATTCCAACCCAAACCGCCCTCCATTTTAGCCACTAACCTCATCAATTCCTACTTTGACCAGGGCCTGGTCAGAGAAGCCCGCCAACTGTTCGACGAAATGCCAGAGAGAGACGTCATCGCCTGGACCGCCATGATCGCAGGCTACTCCTCATGTGGCCATCATACCCGCTCGTGGGTTGTGTTCCGTGACATGATGAGGGAGTCCGGGGACAGGCCTAATGCGTATACTTTGTCGAGTTCATTGAAGGCTTGTAGAGGGATGAGGTCGGTGTTTTGCTGTGATTTGGTTCACGGGTTGTCTTTAAGATATGGCTTGAATGGGAATGTCTATGTTGATAATTCTCTATTGGATGTGTATGCAACGTGTTGTGTTACGATGAAGGAGGCGCGCTTGGTCTTTGATGAGATTAGTGTGAGGAATTCTGTGTCATGGACTACGCTGATTACGGGATATACTCATCGTGGCCATGGCTATAGCGGGCTTCGCACTTTCAAGAGAATGCTATTGGTATGCACTTGGAATGGCCTTGAAATAAGTTCTCTTTCACATCATTTCAATAATAAAATCACATGTCAGATGTCACTAACAGCTTGGATTTTTAGGTGACTTGATGTGAAACAACTTTACATATATCAGCTATCAACAAATCCCAAAGATTGTCTTTAGGTTGTGTTTGGAGTGTTTTAAAGGGTGATGTGGGAAAGGAGGAGTAACTTTTTATGGCTTCAGATTAAGGGATTTGAAGGTTGTTGCTTTCCTTTTCTGAATATTTAGTTGGCGGCCAAGCTTACCCTTTTTGACTGTTCTGAAAAACATCATTTGAAAGCTACTTGATCATCTTTTAGTAAACTGAAACACAAGATGATTGTCAGTCAAATAAAAGTGTTAACTTTTTGTGGAGTTGAAACTTACCTTATGTTCTAGAAATAGCTTTAACATCATTTGATTTGTTGTGACATCAATAAACTTGGGTAGCAATCTATCTAGCTTCTATCATTCTATATAATGTATTAATTGGTTTTTGTATTTTCTAAAAACTTTCTTGCTTAAGTGGGGCAAGTTGATAGCTTCTGTTCCCCGGCCGTGCCCTTTTAGTTTTCTATCATTCTTTTGATGATTTTTGGCAGGTATACTGTTCACCCTCCTCCATAAAATAAACTTGTCTTGGTGAAGATTATTCGATATAGATTCTTAGAGAAAAAGAAAAAGGGATAAAATTCGGTAGTGTAATTACTTCAGATATTCTTTAGAAAGTGCGAGCTTACCCACTTTGTTTTCATTCTTTTTGGTGTGATCAGGATCAAGGTGAAGTAAGTGCTTTTTGCTTTTCCATTGTAGCTAAAGCATCTGCCTCTATTTTTTCCGATGCTTGTGGCAGGCAAATCCATGCATTGGTCATCAAAAATGGGTTCGACTCAAATATCCCCATTATGAATTCTATCATAGACATGTATTGTAGGTTTAACTGCTTATCTGAAGCAAGCGATTGTTTTCACCGGATGTCTGAAAAAGATTTAATTACTTGGAACACATTAATTTCTGGATATGCGAAATCCAATTCCAGCGAATCCATCTACTTATTTTCGCAGATGGAGGGTGAGGGTTTTAGTCCAAATTCCTTCACTTTTAGCAGTGTAGTAGCTGGATGCGCAAATTTAGCAGTTCTGACCTGTGGACAGCAAGTCCATGCAGGGGTCATCAAAAAGGGCCTTGGGGATGACATGGCACTCTCTAATTCGCTCGTAGATATGTATGCCAAGTGTGGCAACATGGTCGATGCCCGAAAAATATTTAGCCAAATGTCAGATAGAGATTTAATTTCTTGGACTTCAATGATGATTGGTTATGGGAATCATGGACATGGTAAAGAGGCAGTAGAATTGTTCGATGAGATGGTTAAAACGGGGATTAAGCCTGATCAAATTGTGTTTATGGCAGTCCTAGGTGCTTGTAGCCATGGTGGGCTAGTCGATGAAGGGTTGAGATATTTCGAGTTAATGACTTGTTATCACAACATTAACCCGAATCAAGAGATTTATGGGTGTGTAGTTGACTTGCTTGGGCGAGCCGGGAGGGTGAGAGAGGCTTACGATCTAATCGAGAGTATGCCTTTTAAGCCCGATGAGTCCATTTGGGGTGCGTATCTAGGGGCTTGTAAGGCACACAAGGTTCCCAATTTGGGGAAATTGGTCGTGAAGAGGATACTAGATTCTGGACCGAATATGACGGGTACTTACATGATGTTGTCGAATATATATGCAGCTGAGGGTAATTGGGGGGAATTTGCGAAACTGAGGAAGATGATGAAAGGAATGGGGAGCAAGAAAGAAGCGGGTCAGAGTTGGATCGAAGTGAGAAATCAAGTTTATAGTTTTGTTAGCGGGGATAATATGGGAGTGCAAATAGAATGGGCGTATGAGGTTTTAGCTATTTTGGTTCAGCATATGAAAGAGGAAGAATTCGATTTTGATGTACATTGCGTAACAAATGATATAGAAGATGGCCATAAAATGGAGATGATGATGATGCAAGGTTGAGAAGAATGCACCGGTATCTCTTCTTCTTCTGCTCGCACGGTATGCTTGTGTTTAATTTTGGTGTACTATAGTATTTTGTTGTTCACGATCCCAAATTCATTGATAATTCTGTAAAATCTGTAGGTCAATTGTGTGCGACAATTTGCTGGATGATCTTGCAGCAAAGTTGAAAGCCTTGGCATCCTAGCAAGCAACACGGACTTTGACGAAACCGACCAGTTCATTCTATGGTTAGCTGATTAGAAAAATTCCAGAAGAATTTTTATGCAAATTTTTGGAAAAGAAGGAAACCTGAAAGCAACGATGGTTGTTTGTACTATAGACTCGATGGTTTATTATACCAAAATTGACACTTGAAAGGTCAATTAATGCAGGGAATGCCTTGTTGAACTCAATCAGGGAGCAATTATGAAAACAGGCTATTTCAGGTTCTATTCATTCAGTTGATTTTCATAGATAATCTTCATTTCTATCACATTCATATCAAAAATAGATTAATCTTATGTTGGGTCCCTGAAAATTTAAAGATGTTATGAGAGAAAGTGTGGCAAAGATGTTTCTTATACTTTTACCAAACAAGAGCCGAATTTTGTTCATGCACGTGCGAGCGCACAAGCAGAAGGAGAAAATTTGGCTTGTAAGATCTGTAGGTCCATTTTGTGGTAAAATATCTAAACTTTTGTTTACTGTCCAGAATCACTGACAATTTTGTAAAATCTGTAGGTCCATTTTGTAAAACAATTTGCTCGATGATCTGGTGGAACAAAGTTGAACCCTTTGCTCCCCAGCAAGCGACGTGGACTTTGTTGAGATCTGCCACTTCATCCTATGGTAAGCTGATTAGAGAAATTCTGAAGAATTTTTATGCAAATTTTTGGGGGGGAAAATACTATTGTGTTTGAAAAGCTGAAAGCCGCAATGGTTGTTCACATTATGGACTAAAAGACTAGATACTTTTAATATGCTAAAGTTGACACTTGAACTGTTAAACAATGCAGGGAATACCTAGTGGAACTCAAATTGACACTTCATCCGTACTAAACTGCATTGGCTTCATTTAGAAAGACAATACACGTTACACAATTAGGGAGCAATTATAGAAACAGGCCATTTCAGGCTCAATTCATTCGATTGATTTTCACTAATAATCTTTATTCATATCGCACCCTTTTATTGGAAATAAAGTAGTCTTATGTTGGGTCCATGAAATCCAAATGTTACTGGAGAAAGTCTAGCAAAGATGTTTCTAATACTGATATCATACAAGAGCGGAATTTGTAAACTGAGATTCATCCAAAATATGGACATGTTTTTGTCTTGTGTTGGGTGCATGCTCATCGCAATGTTTTGGGGCAAGATGGTATGTGTTCCGATAGTTCGGGAATCAAGTGTGAAAGTTGGCAATTGAAGGGGGAGAAATGTAATTTGCTCTAGTCATTGTTGTTGATTTGAAATTAGCCTGTCCCTTGCTCCAAAAATAACTAGTGCCGTGATTTTTGGCTTTGCATTTTTGCATTTCACATCATATGAAACTTTTTAAATTCTAAATTCTGCAGATGGGAAGTGATGTGTTTTCCAATTTCTTATATGAATAATGATCTACATGCTTACTAATTTCTACCTATGCACGAGATTATATTTATTGATTGTTAGATCTTGTGGATTGGTCCTATATTTAAGGAAGGTATCAATATTTATAATCTTGTCACTTAAATGTATGTACAAAAAATATATATAAGATTATATCAAGGTCAAATGCTTGGGCAACATAATATAACATAATTTTGCTGTCTATACATTTGACTTTGATATAGTCTCCTTAGGGCATACCTGCATAATAAGTGCAAATGTAACTTTTATATTATATTTCCTCGTCAATTTCCCAAAACATAAATAAAAAAATTCATAAGTGCACACTTTATTCTGATGTTTTCTCCTAAGTGCAAAGAATATTTAGATTTCAATTATATATCACAAAAAAATAGAAAAATTACCAATAAAATAATCCCTTATTGTAAACTCAACCTCCCATCACATGCTCTTTATACCGGACTATTTGGACAAATATTCTGTAGAAATGAGGCAAGATTTTATTTCTCCCATTTTTAGAGTCTTGCTATTTATTGTTGTTAAATTATTCGATACCATAAAAAAATAATACTAACAAATAAATAAATAAATTCTTTACCGTAATATACGATCGCACAAGTACGAGTGATCAGCATGACGTGCTAGGAGACCGGATGTTAAATTAGATTAAAAAAATGGGTAAATTACACTTTGCATCCACAAGGTTTCTGATAATTTCAGAAACCCCTTGAGATTTTTGAAATTACACTGTACCCTCCTGAGGTATGGTGGCTATTAAAGTTTACCCTCAAAGTTTCAGGGGGCAAAGTGAAAGTGAAATTATTATAATAAATAACTAAAAAATTTACTAAAATACCC
>MKEJ01051130.1:0-14452 GCA_001753735.1 Embelia ribes | reverse complement strand
TATTTTATGAACAAAATCTAAATGTCAATCGAGAAACTCAATATGCTTTAAAACAATTATTCAGGTCTCAATGCGACTATGATCAGATGAAACAATAGGGAAATAGCTAAGATGGATACCAGTTTCTGCCTAAATATCAATCCTTTTAGATTCATTTCTTATCTTGCATGGACCCATCACTAAACCGTGACTATTTTATGTTCTGATAGTTCTAAGAGTTGATGGTCATTGATTTGGCTCACAAGATATGTTTTGATTTTGATTGTGGTAATTTATTTTGAGAAATTTTGACAATTGTTTTTGAAAAGATAGTAATTGTGGCAATTATAATTGGTTGTTCACATTTTCTCATCAGTACGTTATGTAGATATTGTGGTGTATTAGCCGGTAAAAGAGGTCTATTAAGTTTTCTGATATGGCGTGAGATCATCTTTGCTAAATGATTTCTACTGTCGCCTATACATTTATTTAGTTAATTGATAATTATGAATTTATGTTTAGTGGGCCATTTGGATGGTATGGGGAGGAAGTTAAGTAAAGTTTTAGCTATGAGGTTGTGTAAGATATTGAGTATCTCTCTTTTGTTTGCATTACCAAGGGAAATGGAATGATTATACTTTCCTCTGGTTTGGTTTGAGCATAGATAGTAGGGGCAAATGAGTAGTAAATTGCAAATTTACTAATAACTCTTTCACATTTAACGATAATCAAATTGACCATCGTGTGCACTCTAAGTTCCCCAATGGGGGTATATTTGGTGGCCAATTCCACTTCATTATTCATCTGAAAAAGACTATCATGTACAAACTGCTAGCACTTCACTTCGGACCCCTCAATTCAAGTTGCTTCGGGAAAGCTGTCTCTCCTTTAAAATTATCTAGTCTTGTTGCCAGAATAAGGCTATTCTTTCATTTTCTGTTTACCTTGTCTTTTAACAAGAACGGACTTGATTATTTGAAAATTACAGTTTGATTAGAACTCAAGCTTTTGTTTGGATACGCCAAGTGTAAACTTGTTTTTTAAGCCTGTAGATTTTGAGTTTGTGTTTCTATAACTCTTGGTTCTTGGTCTCTTCTGTGTATTGTTGGCAGGAATCTTAGAGCTGAAACTACTCCTCTTCCATTTTGTCGTTTAGATCCTCCAGATATTTACAAAGAAATCATCCGTTGTAATTCTGAAGCATTTGAATGCACACAGCCAGGTAGTCAACTTTTTCCCACATTTGTGTTGCTTTCGCATTTTATTACGGGTATGGCATTTCTTCGTATTAAAGCAGTGATTATTGCCTGGCATGTCTTTTAACTACAAAATTTAATGATTCCGAGTTTTCCCTATCATATTGTTTATATTTGATTTTTCATTTGATGGTTAAAAGTGATTCTAGTATGAGATAAATCAAGGCTACGTGTTTGTCATTGCTTGAGTATCTGAATGAGATTTAGTGATTAGGTTGGTCCCAGAAATATGGAAATGAGTCCCTATGGCATTAAGAGAAGTCTCTTACTTCTCTGACTGATAATTACATCAAAGTTCTTTGGCATGCCACTTGTAGTCTGATAGAGTACACTACAGTTAAACCATCACATTAACCATTGGACTATTGGTGCAATAGGGAGTTGGGATTTAATGCAGGACTACTTGACTGGTTAGGTGTTCCGGGTTACATTCTGCATATTGTATTACCTTCAAATGTTATTGCTCAAGGGTGGTGGTTGTCCTTTGGAAATGATTAATGTTGCTCTGCTTATTTTTTGTACTGTTCAAGTTGCTCAGGTTCCATTAAGAAGCAATTTTGTCAGACTCCGGTTCCCGAGAAATTGCGTTTTGAAAAGAGTATTCCTGTAGCTGGTCAACCACCGAGGGACTATGGAGAAGCTCATAATCAGCTACCTGAAAGCCATGTTGCAACTGTATGTGTCTTTCTTTGACGTAGATGTGAATTTGATGCGAGCATTTTCTGATGGTAGAGTTGAATTGCAGGAAACATTTACTCCACCAAGAAAACCGAAAGTAAAAAAGAAAGGGAGTAAAGAACATGCTCCGACTGCTATAGATACAATTGAGCTTCAAGGTTAGCTATGTTTTTATAACTGTTCTTTTGTTTACTGAATATCCTTCAATGTATTTCTGTTTGATAATATTGTGCCTCTTGCCTAGATGATGCTGTCCAACATTTATCTGAATTATTGGAGGAGTTTTGTGGCAAAGCAGAAATCCCTACTGATGAGCGGGGTGATGAGGAATTGTTGCCGTTACATTTTGATGACCTTAAAATGCTTGTCAATGAGATTGTTTCTACCCGAGCAAAGAAGTTTCTTCATTTGGTACCTGTAGATATCCTTGCCAGATTATTTAGGATTTTAGATCATCAGATTCATCGAGCCGAAGGGTTATCAGTCAATGAATGTGACAGCGTAAGTTTTTAGGCTTTCATATCTTTCCTGCATGTAGTGGGCAACTAGGAAGCACGGACTTGCTAAATAGTGTGCTGTATCCAAATCGGATTCTCCTGGGACACGGATTCGACAGGTAAATGGCGCGTATGGGACACGTCACTTGGCATGTCCATAATGCAAATTAACTATTTTAATTGTGGACTCGCCGGAGACTTGGAGGGGACACGGAAGGGGTCGATTTGTTTTTTTTTTTAAATACTTTGGGCGTCAATTTGGAAAACTTCAAAGAATAAAGATATATATCTAATGTTAAAACTCAAAAAGAACTCAACAAAAGCCCCAACTCGTGTTAGTTTTGTTTATTAGATTATGATATGATGAAGTTGTTCTCTTGCTATTTTGTTAAGAACTCAAAAATCCTTTTGTTCATTGCTTGTACTTACCAATTGAATATTTTTGTTGATTTCTACTAATATACGATCATAAATATTATTTTTAAAAAAGGCCAAATCCCGCCACATCCTCATTTGGCATTTTTTAAAAGTTATTGAATCTGTATCCGCATCAGAATCCCCACCGTCGTCCAAGCAATGCTTCTTAGGTGGCAATCTAGAGGGAATTTCGTACTTATCGTTTGGAAAAAAATATTGGAATACATGTTTAAAGTACCTCTTGTTACTTTTAGTCTTGTGGCTCCCATATGCTGCACCCAAGAAAAATAGTATATTAGATATTATTAAATCTCAGGGGTGCTGCCATATAGTCATTTCGATGGTAATACCGTTCATAATATTGAATTTCAGTCAGATTCGGATGCGGTGAATTCAGTTTGTGGTGCTCTGGAGGCCATCCATGCTGCTCTAGCCATAATGACTCATAATGGCATGCCAAAGCAGCTTTATAAAGAGGAGGTACATTTTGCTGTCTATGGCACTCATTATATGAGACAATTTTCTCTTGCAATATCTATTGATTCACAATTTGTTAAGATTTTTCTGTGTGTTTCCAGGAAGTACTTAGATCCAGTCTTTTCCTTTTTGCTTGTTATTTATCTGTCTAGGTCATAGAAAGGATTTTGGACTTCACAAAGCGTCAAATCGGGGATGTTATGTCGGCTTGTGATCCAACTTATCGTGCTTTGCACAATCCTACCGAAAATGGATATTTTGATGGTTATACTCACTTCTTCTGTTGTTTCAACATTCTTATGTACATTTTAATTCTAATAATAATAATAATAATAATAATCCTCACATTTTAATTCTTGCCGGGATTGACCTTCAGGTGATGATGATGCGGATGCTGACGTTGAATTTGGTTCAGCAAGCAAGAAAAGGCGTATTTCTAAGGGTGCAAAAGTGAAGAAATCATCAATAAACAGGTATAGATTTTACTTGGATTTTCTCTTAGCATTCAGTTCTTTTGAAAATTTGATACTGAGTGTTCTTGTAATGTTTCTTTTCTGACTTTGTTAGGGTTTCTGAAGCTGTGTACATCATCTTTCAGAAATTGTGCACCATTCTTGGTTTTCTGAAGGATTTATTGACCATAGAGCACCTGTCAGATAGCTGCATTTTGCAGTTGTTAAAAACAAGCTTCACAACACTCTTGGTGGACAATATCCAACTTTTACAACTGAAAGCAATTAGTTTGATCAGTGGGGTAATGATTTCCTTGATCTTTTATTGATTGTAAGCTTTTATGTTTAATTAATTTTTCAACTGTTTTTAAGTTGTTTTTTCTAATCTTTACCCTTTTGTTAACAGGTTTTCTACTCATACACACAACATCGAACTTACGTGCTAGATGAAGTCCTTCAGGTGCTTTTGAAAGTACCACTGTCCAAGCGAATACCTAGAAATTATCATCTACCTGATGAGGAGCAGAGGCAGATTCAGATGATCTCTGCTTTGCTAATTCGGTTGGTTCACTCTAGCGCAAACCTTCCCGAGGTTTTGAGACAAAATGGAAGTTCTGTTTTTGATGTTTCGATGGATGCCAGTTATCCTGCCAAATGCCATGAATCCGTCACTGATACTTGTTGCCTATTTTGGAGTCGCGTCCTTTCGCGATTGACAAGTATGAAGAGTCAGGATGCATCTGAATTGAAAACATCGATGGAAAACCTTGTTATGGATTTGCTAACGACGCTCTATCTTCCTGAATATCCTGCTTCTGCTCCCATTCTGGAGGTATAGTATATGGAGACTTGCCATACCCGACCATGTCACAGTTTTATCATGTTAAAAGGTAACTTTTTGCAGGTTCTTTGTGTCTTGCTACTCCAGAATGCTGGATTGAAATCCAAAGATGTTGCTGCACGATCAATGGCTATCGATATCCTTGGGACCATTGCTGCGAGGTTGAAACGTGATTCTGTCCTTTGCAAGAGGGAAAACTTTTGGATAGTTAAGGAGCTTATTGATTGTGATAATGTAGAGCACTGTTATCCGGACGATGAATGTGCTATATGTAGGGATGGACGGGTTGAAAAACCATTGTTTTTATGTCAAGGTTGTCGGAGATTTTTTCATGCTGATTGCATGGGAGTCAGGGAGCCTGAAGTTCCTAGCCGTGGATGGTTTTGTCAGTTTTGCCATTGCAAGAAAGAACTGCTTGTTCTACAGTCTCATTGCGAGTCACATTGCACAGATGGCGTGACAAAAAAGGTTAATTCAACAAAGAAATCTTCCGTTAAGACTGACTCAGTTTCAAAAATGGAGATGGTTCAACAGATGCTTTTGAATTATATACGTGATGGTGGTTCTGCTGACGATTTGCATCTCTTTATCTGCTGGTTTGTATCCCTGTTAGCTTTTTATATGAATCAATTCAGCCAAGGTTGCTTTATTTGAGAGGAATTTTCTGCAGGTTCTATCTTTGTCTGTGGTACAAGGATGATCCAAACAGTCAACAGAAGTTCTACCATTACCTTGCTAGACTGAAGTCGAAAGAGATAGTGCGAGACTCGGGGCTCGCTTCTTCCTTTTTGACTAGGGATTCAGTCAAGAATATAGCATTAGCATTGGGACAGTTCAATTCTTTCTCCAGAGGATTTGATAAGATTCTTCATATGCTTCTGGTTAGTTATACACTTATATCTTGCTTGTTTTTAGTAAGTTTACTCAAGGCGATGATTCATTTTGTTGACATTTTTGTTCCAGGCAAGTTTAATGGAGAACTCTCCTGTGATTCGTGCTAAGGCATTACGAGCTGTAAGTGAACAATTTACTTAAAGTTTTGCAAAGAGCTATCCCTTTTAATTTCTCTGGGGACTTTTTGCCTCAAGTTTTGTTTTCTTTTATCGACATTAATTGGCTGCTTCCACTGTCTTTACGAGGAGCAGGTTAGTACTATCGTTGAAGCTGATCCTGAGGTTTTGTGCGATAAAGCTGTTCAAACTGCAGTTGAAGGAAAGTTTTGTGACTCGGCAATATCTGTTAGAGAAGCTGCACTAGAGCTTGTGGGACGATATATAGTGTCCCATCCCGATGTTGGTTTAAAGGTGTGTTGTGAACTGAACCTGCCATCCTTATATTTATGAAATTTACACAACGTATTCTCACGGTTTGTTTTGTTTGCGGACATTTTGCAGTATTTTGATAAGGTTGCTGAGAGAATAATTGATACAGGGGTTAGTGTCCGAAAAAGAGCTATTAAAATTATTAGAGAGATGTGCATGTCAAACACCAACTTTCCAGAATTTACAAGGGCTTGCATTGCGATTATTTCGCGTATTAACGATGAAGAATCTAGTGTTCAGGTAGTAATTAGTTAGATGATATTGTCAAACATTATGTTGCATTTGTTACTAAATATTGTTATATTCTTTTTTGTCTTCTGTGAGAAGGTTAATCATCTTTATTTCATCTTTGATTGCTATAATCATGTCATGTCTGCTTAGCACTATGCTCTAAGGTGTTTAAAAAGCTTGCATAAATTTTTGTTCGGATTTAGCAGTTGCTTACTCTTTCTTTTCCTATATCGCTTGCAGGATCTCGTTTGCAAGACCTTTTACGAGTTTTGGTTTGAAGAACCTTCCAGTTCAGAGACTCGAGTCTTTGGAAATAGTAGTTCTGTTCCACTGGAAGTGGCAAAGAAAACTGAACAGATTGTTGAGATGCTAAGGCGGATGCCGAATCATCAAAATCTCATAGTTGTCATTAAGCGGAACTTAGCCCTTGATTTCTTACCACAATCAACCAAAGCTGTTGGTATCAACCCTATCACTGTTGCATCTGTACGCAAACGTTGTGAACTAATGTGCAAGTTCTTGCTGGAAAGGATATTGCAGGTGTTTTTTTGTTTGCTAATACTACATTGTCTTTTATCATTATTTTCTTCCGAGTACCGAAGTCTCGAAACCTGTTATTTCAGGTTGAGGAAATGACTAATGAGGAAGTGGAGGTTCGCACAGTCCCATACGTCCTTCTATTGCATGCATTCTGTGTTTTAGATCCCACACTATGTGCTCCGTCTTCTGATCCTTCCCAGTTTGTGGTTACTTTGCAGCCATATTTGAAGAGTCAGGTTATTCACACTTCTTTGTACACAAGCTTATTCTTTGTAATGTCTTTTTTCTTTGCCTCAATAAAAATTAGTTGAGAACTTTTATGATTGAGGAAAATATCCAACGGTTTCATGTTACGATGAAACAATCCGCAGATCTTGCAGTTTTACTTGCTGGACATAATGGTGAGGATTATTACATAAGAAGCACTAAGAGCACTAATGTTAGCCTCTTAGGTGTTATCTTTCATTGTTAAGAGCATTTCTTTCTCTTTCTAAATTATAAAGTGGAAGATTTGAGATAATGAAGTACTGGTGTGGGTTATTTACCAATTTGATTAGTCAATGTGGTTGTTCAGGCTGACAGCCGAGTAGTTGCACAGTTACTGGAGAGTATAATATTTGTCATTGCTTCTGTGCTGCCTTTGCTTCGGAAGCTACCTCCCAATGTTGTGGACGAACTTGAACGAGACCTGAAGCAAATGATTGTCCGGCATTCTTTCCTTTCAGTTGTTCATGCATGCATCAAGTAAATACCAAATTCTCCCCTTGCTAATTGCTGGCTAGAAATTTTCTTTCATGCTTATGATTTCCTCTTCATCTGTATAAGTCTGGTGATTGCGTAAGGGTTTGATGAATTTGCAATGGACTTTTTTACTGAGAATTTTGTAAATGAATGCAGTGTATAAAGCTGGTCATCAATGTATATGTACACGTTTTACTTCTTTCATTTATAGCTGAATCAATTTTGTGTGATCTTTTTATTGAGTCTTCATGGGTGTCACCATGATTCTGCCCTTTATGAATTTGCCGTAGACTAGGGTGAGACTGCAAAAGAATTGGCCAACAATTCTTACTTTTGAGAGTGTAGGGGAGATACTCATACATTTCCTTATCGCTGCTGGACTCTGATTTTCTTCAATTCTTTGGGGACTGGAAATTTGCTAATTCCTTTTGCCCAAAAATCAAATCGGAGAAGAATAGTTTTAAGGGGAAATTATTCTGGAGGAGATTTGTATCTTTCATTTCGTTTTGAATTGGAAATGTATTTTGGCTGCAAAAGGCAGCAAAGAAGAGTTCGACCACCAAATTAGTATCATATTAACAGATGAGAGCTCTATAAAGTTTCGTGGTTGGGTCAATTCCAAACTTTTGAAACTTTGGTTCATAACTAATGTTCTGTTAGGGCATTACATATGACTTTTATCTTCTTTATTCAGGTGCCTCTGCTCTCTGAGTAAATTGGCTGGGAAAGGTTCAGCTGTAATTGAGTATCTTGTTCAGCTGTTTTTCAAGCGTTTGGAAGCCTTAGGCTTCGACAACCAGCAGGTCAGTGGGCTCCTTGAAGTGATTTGTATCTTTCTTCTGTTTTCCTTTGTTCATACAACAATATTCAAATTCATCTTTAAAACATTGCTCTGTCTAACTAATCCATTGTTGTTTAGAATTTTCTTCCAATATACCTTTCTCTATGTTTTGTGATGGCATTGAAGAAGCAAATTTTGTAGTGCTTGACAAATTTATGTATTTTTTGTTGTGTGTGAATTTCAGCAAGTTGCTCGATCTCTTTTCTGCCTCGGATTACTTATTCGCTATGGCAACTCCTTGCTGAGCACATCATTTTCCAGTAATAAAAGCATAGATGTGAAGAACAATCTCAACGTATTTAAAAAATATCTGAATGGAGATGATTTTGTTCTAAAGGCCAGATCTTTGCAGGTATGACCTTCCACTCCCTTTCCTCTCCTCAAAGAAAGGAAGAAAAGAAAAAATTGAAAAATCCATATAGAAAGATGCATTTCAGCTACATTTGTACTTAAATAATGCTGAATGTTTGCAGGCATTAGGTCATGTCTTAATTGCTAGACCAGAGTTTATGTTAGAAAGGGACATTAAAAAAATTCTGGAAGCAACGCTGGCTTCTAGTACAGATGTTCGCCTTAAGGTAATATCTTCCCTGTCTGCTTTCGCTTTGTGAGTCCTGTCCACACACTGAGTCATTTTTTTTTTCAGATGCAAGCTTTGCAAAATATGTATGAGTATCTTCTTGATGCTGAAAGCCAAATGGGAACAGACAAAAGTGCTGTTACAGAAGTTACCAACGATGTGGGTAACGGCCGTATTGTTCCTGTTGCTGCGGGTGCTGGTGATACCAATATCTGTGGAGGAATAATTCAATTGTACTGGGACAACATCTTAGGAAGATGTTTAGATGTGAGCGAACAAGTCCGTCAATCTGCAATAAAGGTTGGAATCTCTAGTGTGTTCTTTTTCTTTATTGATTCGGCGTGTATTTTGGGTTAAAAGATGGTTGAATCAGTCCGAAAACACATAAGAAAGATGTCAATTTTTATAGAAAAATCAAAATTGGGTCTCACGAATGTTATCTATGGAGTCACTGGTCATGGTTGGTTCTGGTGTTTCAATTTTCCCCGAAAAGTCTGGTTGACAAAGGAGGTAAACATCGCTATCATTATCATGTATCACGGTGTTACTGAGTAAAACATCACATGATTTACGAGTTTCTACAGTGATGAAATTATGGTTCTGTTTATGAATCTTCATTTGGCTGAGGAGAAAAAAGGATAAATATTCACATTTAATTGTGTTTGCTATTCAAATTAATGCCAGATTGTTGAAGTTGTGCTGCGTCAAGGTTTAGTTCATCCGATCACTTGTGTGCCATACCTTATAGCTCTTGAAACAGATCCTGAGGATGCAAATTCGAAGCTGGCTCATCATTTGTTAACAAATATGAATGAAAAGTATTATTCACTTCATAGTTTTATTCTCTTAATTTACTTTTATTCTTTATATATATATATATATATATATATTTATTTATTTATTTATTTATTTATTTTTTTATTTTTTTTTACTTTTTATTTATTTATTATTATTATTATTTTTATGCTTAAAAGGTTGCATTTTTAGGCTTAAAGATCCATTTTGAATTTAATTTTCTTTGTAGAATAAGAAAACGGAGCTTGGAGAATGAAACGAATACATGAATATGTCAAGCAACTGCCCTCTTTGTCACCAGACCCGAGTATTTTGAAGATTCGACCCGGATAGTTGAGCTCTTAAGGTGATTAGGCCTCGGAATAGTTTTATTATAGTTGTCATGGTGAAGGACAAATGTCCCATTAATTAAGGACTTGATGCTCAAAGGCTCATTAAATGGTAAGAGTTTGATAAGTTCTTCCATCACTTTAGCTGCAGTTTCATTCATTACTGACTTTTTTGCATCTCTCGTCCCGTATAACTAGTATGTCGAGGTGGAAGTACCAGAATATCCTAAATTATGGTCAAAGGTAGGACTAAAACATTTTGTCTCCACATCAGTCTGGATTCACAATAGAGTAATTATATATGCTGAAGAGATTATGTATACGACGATGATGTGGAGATAATAGGTTTTAGTCATCTCTTGGACCTTAATTTGGAATATTCTAGTAATTTGACCTTGCCATACCAATTATGTGGAACAAGAGAGGCTGAGAAGTCGTCAATGATTGAGACTGCTATTAGAACAATGG
Source organism: Embelia ribes (assembly GCA_001753735.1). NCBI lineage: Eukaryota > Viridiplantae > Streptophyta > Magnoliopsida > Ericales > Primulaceae > Embelia > Embelia ribes. Next base: position 4,008 of record MKEJ01051130.1, on the reverse strand, counting down.
AAGAACTTATCAAGCTTTTACGACTTAATGATTCTTTGTGTATAAAGTCCTTAATTAATGAGACATACACTCTTCAACGTACTGCTATAACTGAATTTTGGCAAGGCCTAATCACTTCAGGAGTTTTACTACCCGGATTCTACAAAGAAAATTAAATTGAAATTGATCTCGGGTGGGCCTTTTCCTACAATTGTTACTAGTGTTAGAACGATTGAAGTGCTTGATACCAGGATGTTGAGGATCATATGGGATCTATGCAGCTGGTAAGTAGACTAACTTCAGAGAATCCAAATTTTGTTTTTTTCTCATTGATTTGTCTAAACGTCGAAAGGTATGGTGCAGATGTACCAAAGAATGCATGCCCTTTCCCCTCTTGTTGCACCTCGAGAATTCTATTTCCTTCGGTACTGCAGACAAGTCGAGCCAGGCTTGTTTGTAATGGCTGATGTGTCGCATGATTACTCTGTGTCCAACCATGAAGTCACTGACCTACACTGCTGGAGGAAGCCTTCAGGATGTATGATTAAAGACATGTCCAATGGGTATTGTCAGGTGAGTACTGTAATTTTCCATCGGTGGAGCTAGTAAAGGATTTATTTTTTGTTAGTTTACTTTAGGTCACACCATAGTCATTTCCCTTTTTATGTTTTGCTAAGTTTAATTCAATCAATAACTCGCACTCAGTATGTTTCTCTTCTGGGCTGTTAATCAAACCTTTAGTGCATACAGTACGCTGATTATTTCAACTTCTTCCAGTTGCTATATTAGTCCATTGATAAATGTAATATGTGGTGTTGGCTAGAGTTAGTTATTGTCTTTGTGTTAAATGAAAACTATAGTACTGTCGTTATATAGAAACATGCTGATGATTCTACTCCTCATGTCAACTAAGTGAGGGAAGAATGGATCACTTTTGATTGCTAGTAATGCCTTCATCTGTAAACTTCAATTTGTTTTGTTGAAATGTTGTTCGTATATTTCTAGGTTACATGGGTCGAGCATGTCGAAGTGGATGATGTATCTCCAACTCATTGCTTCTATGGAGAGTCGGTCCGCAATAGTTCAGCTTATGGAGCTCAACGATGGATTCTCACTCTTCAGAGGATGATCGAAAGATTGGCATTCACAACTGTGACCAGCACACCTAATCATGCTCTTGAAGGGGGTACTTATCTTAAACGTTTCAAGAATATCTTTGTTTCTTTACTTGCCTTTAATTTTACCTTCGTTGTATCTTCCCTTTTTTTTCCCCATATAGTAATTATGCCCGAAGTGAGATCTATTTTGATGGACCTTACCCACCGGATGATTAAGAGTTTTTGGAAAAATCTGAACATGTGTGGAAATCAAGATTTCCCTCCTCTCTCTGATATGCTCAACGATGAAGTTCAGGTTTCTGTTCGTCAGAATGATGTGCCAGGTCAACCAAGTTGCATGATTTTTAGTGCTTCCTCCTCTTTATGGCTGGGTCTATCACGCGAAGCCCTATTTGATTTCTTTGATGATGAGAAAACAAGAGTTCAGGTTCATATTGCATTGCGATTTTCATTTAACCACTGTATCAAGCCTATCAAATAGATTCATATTCCCTATGCTTACTTAAGTTCTTCTGTTTTATAATAGTGGGACTTGTTCGCTGATGAAAGCTCAACGAAAGCAATGGTAGACATTTCATTCGGAACTCATCCAGGAAATCGGGTATCGATCTTCCAGGTACTCCATTTACGATCGGAAGTTGATTTTATGGTTAGTAGGCATGAATAATCCCCTAGTAAATGTGCATGCTTAAAATATTTTTTTCCTATGCTATGATAGGGGAGAACTTAATTTGAGGATCAGGGATGGGCTATAGTTTTTAGTGTCAAAAAATTGTAAAAATTTTTATTTGTAATATTAAAGTTTCAGTGCAAAATTTTTCCATAGATTCAGCACCCTCCATAATTTGATGCTTATACTCCCTGGCTCCACCTGTGTCGATGAGTGTCATAGAATGATTTAAGTTATTTGATGAAAATATAAACTTGGTTGCACATTTTTCAGCAAGTTTTTCTGGCTTGTAAGGGAAATTTTGAATGACAAAAAAAAATCTTGATTTTCATTCTATCGTGCCTCTCGAAAATGCTTTCGCGCCCTCACAAAATTCAAAAATCATTTGTGGTTAGTAGCAGTCTATACATTTCCTGAAATTACAAATGTTGTTGATGACAAACAGAAGTAGAAATGTAACCAAAACTCACTTCTTATAAGGAAACTTAAATATCTTAGAAAAATTTCAGTTTTTTTGAATTAGCCACAACCAGATGATCTTGACTTCCGTATTTTACATTTCTATTCAAATCTGCCAACACTACTTCTTTTAAATGTTACATATATACAAGGCTTCCAGCGGTAGTAAGAGCAGCATGTTCATACTTCAAGAGAGTGTCAACGATCCTTTAGGATCACTGATAGTTTATGCCCCCATACACTTCGAATGGATTAGGTCCGCAATAAGTGGGGTGGACCCGTCTTATGTTCCAATTCTTCCAGTGGGCTTCATAATCTCAGGAGACGGGTATGTATACAATTCTGGTGACGTAGCTTCTAGTAGCTCAAATACTAGACTACCCGGTGGTTCGCTTTTGACAATGTTTTTTCAAATGTTTGTGGAACCGGTCTCAACTCTGGGGGCAAGTATTGAAGCTGTAGCTACTATCAATACCATTGTCACCTCAACTATGAACAAAATCAAGGCCGCTTTAAACTGCTGAGATGAGTATTCACTTAGCAGAGGTCGGCAAAAGATGCATCTTCCTTTCGATTTTCTTTTCTCGGGTGGATCAAGTATGGTCCATTTTAAGTGAAGACATTGCTATGTTTGCAGAATTTATGTTTGAATTTGTAATTCCTTAAAGACCTTTCTTGACAAAGTTCGTTTTAATTTTTAGTGACTTTGATTTGGTTTTAAAAGCTCTTTTTTCTGTTCAGTTCTTTTCCCCTTTTTTCTGCTACCATAAAAAGCTGAATTACCTTAGATTTGCATTGCACGACAGCACGTTTTGCCTTTTTTCAAGGCAATAATTTGTACCTAAGAGACGGACGTATGTTTTCCAAGTGTCTAATGCGTGCTTAGTTTTAGATAAAGGACATGTACGAGTGTGCATCCGATACTTGCCCATGAGGTGTCTGACAAGTGTCCAGAGTACAACAGCAATCTAACATGTATGGATGCCTCAAGGAAGTGCCTATGCTTCATAGTATCCCAAATTCCGACGTTTACTAGAGGGTAGCCGAGTTATAGTCATTATGAGAGAGATTTCTGGTTGCTCTCCGTCCTTTCGCAAGCTGTTTAGATTTTGGAATAGATACTTTGCTGGATGTTTAGATTTATAACCATATATAATATGTAATGTTAGGAGAGGAAGCAACATTCTACAATTAATTTTAGCTTAAAAAGGAAAAAGAAAGCGTGTCGCATATCGTTCGTGGTCTAGCGAAATGCTAAATTGGGTGCGTGTATAGAATTATAGATACACGGGGGATTGCGGTGAGGAAACACACTCTTCTCTTATGTCTTGTATTCTGTACTATCATATAAACACGGTCCGAAAGATTACCAAGGAAAATCTTCCAGTTTTCGTTAATTAAGTACTCCAAATCAAGTTGAAGGGGTTAAGAAATGGTTGGCCGGGGAATTTTTTATTTTTATTTTTATTTTTATTTTTTTCTGTTTTTTTTTTTTGTTTTGTTCTTATTCTTACTAGGTGTGCCCTATGGCCAAGGGGTTTACACTTTAGTAATTTGGGATTTTTGGGTTCCTTACAGAAATAGGTTTTGTTGGTTTTGCAAAATACATTGCTGTTATTGTAACATGGGGAACTTATGGCTGAATATTGTCTATTTTTTAGCCAAGCTCACACATTGTGCGGTCTGGGAAAGAAAATATCTAGGCAGTCTTTTTCCCCGCTTTGCAGGAAGGTTGATTCGAACGTGTGATCACCAGCGCACAATTGAGAGACTCCACCATTA